>APFE031382286.1:118812-154006 GCA_000404065.3 Pinus taeda | reverse complement strand
TTGGTGTAATGCCATGATGACAATAATGGGTTTAGAGAAGAAAATATGTTCGCCATTCCAAAATGATTTTGATACTCAAACCATATATATAATAATGTTATCTCCAAATAATTTGATACTCAAGCCATATGAGTATATTTGATTGAAGGTATCTTTACTACAATGTCATAATTCCAAAATGATTTTGATACTCAAACCATATATATAATGATGCTATCCCCTAGTGATTTTGGTATTCAAGCCATATATTTGATTGAAAGCATCTTTACTGCAATGCCATAATGACAATAATAGGTTTAGAGAGAAAATAATTATATCTGGATAAATGAAGACTATATCTTTCAGGTAAATTAATTATTAAAAAAATAAAATTATGACGTAATTAATTTTATTTAAAATTTCATAATATTAAATTTTAATTAAAATATTAAATTTAAGCCGTGTAATCTCCAAAAACATTCCAGTTAATATATATATACATCATGTGCGAACCACTTGCGTAGCAGAAAAGCATGGCGCATGGCATTTATCATAGCACTTCGTGGACTTTGTTTAAAACACTTTATAATGTATAGCAGTTATATTTCTCTTTTCCATCCATCCATTTCGAGAATGATTATAGACCTGTACTTGCTCGACCGTCAATAAATCCCATGCTATCGGGCCATAAATGAATGGCGGGTGAATATGTCCACCGTTTGATTTCGGCCTTGCCATAAATGAACGACGGGTGTACATGTCTACCGTTCGATTTCGCTAAGGCCGAAATCGAACGGTGGGCATATACACCCGCCGTTCATTTATGGCCCGATAGCATGGGAAATATGGCTCGCCTCTTTGAAGGGGTTTTCATAATGGGCTGCTGTGCATTTTTGGGAATGTCTTAAATAGTTTATAATACATATCTGTATGCCTGTCCAGAATTTTGCAAAGACAAAATTTGTACGTGCAAAGAACCTGTCAAACCTGTAATTTTAATACCTATAATACTTGCCCTGTGGAAAAGTTGTCAATGAATTTGAAATCTTTGATGGACAGATACATGAAAGCAACCAGACCTGACACACTCGTTACTGCAAAATGGTTTCTTGCGTCGAGTCACTTTTCCTTTAAAGGAACCATGATCTTATCTTTAAACCAGAAATATTACATCATGTTTACACCCCGGTGCTCTTGTTTGAAGAGAGACTACCATGGGTGCATGGGCATATGATTTCCCTGAGGCAGTGAATTAGCACAATAGGCCATTGACTTTTGCAAGGAAAAGCTTTGCAAAGAAAAGCTTTGCAAACCACAAGAGTTATATAGTGATATATGCAGTGTATATATATCTGTACATTTTTTTCTCTCTTTTCGAGGGAAGCCAAATCTCTCAAAATCTGACCAAAAACTACCGCTGACAAATGATATTTTACACAGATAAGCTTTGCAGGCAAGCCTGGCCTGAGGAGGCCCCTCAAAGTTAGCAAGCTGCAGACTTTTGGGCAAACTGCGAAATCCGGGACATGGAAAATGAAAGGTTATGGCTGTTTTCCATGGTAGCCACCCTTTCACAGGAGGGACACATGGTGAGCGTGGTGGCAGGCAGCGGCATGTAGTAATTATCCTGTCCTATCACGCACTGAGGAGGAACCGCCTTCAGAGCCCTAAGCTATTGCAGCTCTTTCTGTAGCCTTCTGTTCTCCTCCGTTAGATTCTCACAACACCGCTTCAGAACCTCGCATTCTACTTATGTCTGCTTCAACTTTGTTCTGCAAAAGCAAAGACCTCACATTAATGGCCGCAAAATCACAAATACGGTAGAGTCTCTTTTTTTAAAGGTCCTTAAAATGAATTCTTACCGCGCTTATCTATTCTGAAACCAGACTTCCACCTGCCGAGGTTGCAAATTCAATTCCTTGGCCAAAGTGTTCTTCTGTTTCTGCTAAGATCCCGATCAGAAAACCGGATCAGCGTGTAATCTTAAATCCATGAATTGCCAAGGGTTCAAAAAGAAAGCAAACGATAAAATATTACTGCGATTAAAGATTCAAGGATGTGTTACCGAGTTTAGAGTGCTGTGCTCCAAGAAACTTTCTTCCAGTAGTACAGACTGCTCCTTGGAAAGCCGAAGCTTTTTCCTCATCGAACCTATCTCCTCCTCGTCGCTTGTCCTGGAACTCACGTCGCAGGTTCGATCCCTCTCCGCCTCCAACTCAAAGGTTCTTTCTTGCTCTCGCTTCACTACCACGGAAGCGGTGTCAATCGTCCACAAGGCATTGACCTGGAAAACCGACGAATACTCAGACTCATTGGTAGTCGGAACTCGATTCACGTCTATCCCTCCGTCGCGTACGATCCATCCCAGACAGATTTGACTCCGCGACCGTTACCTCTTCCCGGCCTGCAAACAAAGAACAGTGTCAAACACAAGAAAAAGTAAAGCATATACACAATCCAAGAAAACACAAACGCGCAACTGTGGACGTATATCCACCGTTCTTGGACATAAGAGAATAGGAAAAATAGTAAAAATATCTTTAAGAGTCACATAAAAGAATAGGAAAAAGTGGACATAAGAGAATAGGAAAAATAGTAAAAATATTTTTAAGAGTCACATAAAAGAATAGGAA
This sequence comes from Pinus taeda, assembly GCA_000404065.3. Classification (NCBI taxonomy): domain Eukaryota; kingdom Viridiplantae; phylum Streptophyta; class Pinopsida; order Pinales; family Pinaceae; genus Pinus; species Pinus taeda. The sequence goes on along the minus strand of APFE031382286.1, from coordinate 151,394 downwards.
AAAGCAGTAAAAAATCTTGCCATGTCAAGGAGGCAACTCAACCGATATTTGGAAAAAGCAGTCACATTTCAAATCAACGGTTGAAAGTGTCTCACTTGATCTAACGGAGCAGGGTAAAAGTGTTGACGTTTGGTTATGCATAGGAAGGCCTATCGGCCTAAACATAGCGCGGGGCGTAGCCCTAGATCTTCATTGAAAATATTGCTTTAAGTCTTGGCCATTGACAGGGAGAGAGTTAATCTTCCGGTCAAGTGCTTGAAGACGATATGTGTGTTGGCCAAGCTTCTTGTGTACTATGTATTGACTAATCCACAGGGACTGAAAATTAGTGTGTTTTCCTTTGTCCTCATGGGCTTTATCCCACTTTAAGACTAAGTCACCCACACTAAAGCTATTTTTCCTTGCAGATTTTTTATCAAACCACCTCTTGATACGACTCTGGTGAAGCAATTTTTTTCTTTAGCTTTCACCCTTTCTTCCTATAGCTTGTGCAAAGTGTCCATCCTACGCTGAATTAAAAGACATGGCTTGCCTTGGGACAATTGAAGGGCGGGAAAGTAGATGTTCGGCAGGATGGCTTCTTTTCCGTACACCAGGAAGTAAGGGGAGGTGTTCAGAGAAGGTTTAAGCATGATTTAGTCCACCCATAAGGCATTCACAAAAGCAAGAGTGCCAGTTTCATTGTTCAGAGAATATGGTATTTTTTATGATACAGATAAGGTTCTTGTTCGTGGATTCAGCAAGACCATTTCCCTATGAATAATAATTATTAGAATGTTTCAATATAATACCATTTTTCCAATGCAAAATCATAAAGTCTTAACGATGAAAAATATGTTGCATTGTGTTGAAGCCCCGAAAATCGGGTCTACAACAAGGGGGATACCCACCCGGTCCGGACCTTGGTTAGCGGCTCCTTTTCCGTTTGGTATAGTGGGTCCGACTGGGGATATGGGACCAGTTTCCCAATACGTGTGTGTGTGTGTGTGTTAAGAATTGATATTTCTTAACTAATGATTTCTAAGTAAAATGCTTTCTTTTTTCTAAATCTAATCTATCAACATGCAATTGTAATCTAATAAACATAAATATCTAATTCTAAACTAACCCGGGATGTAATATTTCCTTTATGTGATCTAAAATGATTTCAAATGACAGTTGGTAATAAAGATCATTCGACTACTATGAGAAAATAATTCAATAAAGATAAACCATTTCATATAGAAAGTTAGATGAAAGAGTTGTGAAAAACATATCGCATAGTAAGCTACTCATATACTAAGCATAAATAAATAGCTATCACCGTACAAAAGTGCCAAATGATAACTCAAGCATTTAAGCATTCATATATAAATAACTGAACATGAATATCACCATAACACATAACCAGAAACAGTTAAGAGATAAAAGTACCATTTATAACTAGTTCTACTCATGAGCTCCAACAATAATGATCTATTTCTTCTTAATCCAACGTCCACTAAGAGTACAAAAGTGCAACATCAGTAGTAGATATTAAACGCAAATATCAATAAATCCTGTTCCATTCATTCATCAAAACCTCCTCGGAGGGTGCAAAAGTGCATGTTCTGAGGACAAGTTTTTGACAAATTTATGGACCCTTCTCTAAATGCATGAGAAGGGTTTAAATACTACTAACGAATTCTAAAAATAGTTTATTACAAAAATGTAGGATGCAGTTTAAATGACCGTCCTCATTTTAGGCAAAAATAAAGCAAAATTAAAACTAAAACTAAATCTAAAACTAAAACTACTAACTAACTATTTATGAATCTGCTCCTTGAAATTGCATGCATTCAGCATTTGCTTGAGGAGAGTTGGCTGGCCGACTTCCGATTTTAGCTGTCCTGCGAAAACGGAATCGGTAAGAGCTGGCACCATCTTCTCAGCAGAATTGATGACACATTTGAGAGTCATGCACTGGCTGTGTGGTTTTACCAAGTACGCCCCAGTAAGAATCCCAATTCAACTTGGTTAACCTTTGGATTGATTCTTTCTTTTCTTGAGCCTTCTGTCTCCAACTTGTTTGTAGATGCTGCACCTTTGGTAGATATCGTGGGGTGGTCTCTGAGATTAGATTTGCCCTGTGTAAATTTTCATTGATGCAGTCAATGACATTATTTGCTGCTGTGGCTGCTTCTTTTGCCGCTTGTTCTCCTTTCCTGATATGTGCATCCCATTTATTGAAGAGCATTTCTTTGGGGGTGTCATTGATTATTGGTGCACCAGCCTTTTTCCCTTCCTCTATTTCCTGCCAAGCCAAATATTCAGTAACTCTTCTGTCAATTAGATCGTAGTCATGTCGCAAGTCCATGACCTGATTAGTAATCCTGTCGCTTATTTCACAATAAGAGTTCCACTGTGATATTTTTTGGCACAATATTTATTGCTGTTGTAGCAGTTGATCATTTAAGGAAATGGATTCTGTAACGAATTCTGTAAGCTTAGGATCATCCTTGTGCATCTCTTGTATAACCTGCAACAGTTTTTCTCTTTCTGCCAAACTGTTCTAGTATCCTATTTTCATCTGTTGAAAGTCCTGTTGTAGCTTTTCAAGATGTTTCTGTGCTTCGCTGTTTGCATTGGCTTGTTGTAGCTGTTGTTGCAAAGCTTGTATTTGATCTTCTTTTTCTTTCAGTATTTGTTGTACTTCAGACGCTTTATCAATGGTCGCAGAAGCATATTCTCTTGCGATTTGAGATAATTTAGTAAGATTTTCAATAGGATCAGTGGTAGGATCTTGCCAAAGGATATCTAGTTGTTCTGCACCATGAGAGAGCACGCTTTCCAATTTCCTTTTCTTTCTTTGTCTTCTCATCATAGCCTTATGCCGCGGGCTGTAGAATACATCAAGAGGGGGAATTTCCTCTATTTTGAGCATAAGTTCAGAGGATGGGGTAATGGGAATATGTTCCATTTCTCGGACATTTCTAGTTGTTCTTGTGACTATATCATTCACCGTATGTGCATTACTTGCAGGTGTTTTTGTGCTCTGTCCCTCAATATTGATTAAGTCATTGAATGTCTCCCATTCTTTATCCAAGTCAGTTCTGACTAATGGTGGCTGGATGATGAGAGGGGGAGGATATACCTGTTGAGAGATCAAAATGTGTTGTTCTGGGAGTTCTTTAGACTAGGCAGTATCCCTTACTGACCCTTCACTTTTATTATGGTCACTCTCGAACCTCTTGGAGTGTTCTGACGTTTCTCTCCCATACTTAAATTTAGACCTGTTTGTTCCTGAAATTCCATTGAGACTGATGCTGGGAGTTGGTTCCCTTACAGGTTCCAAGTATAATTTATCCAAAGGGATATTAGCTAATCTCCTCTCTCTGTATATTTTGAATTCTTGAAATTTTGCTAGAGGGAATCGCATTTGGGCAGAATGCAAAACTTCTTTAAGTGTACTTTTATGTTGGAACATATCATCAAAAAGGTCATCTACTTTAGAAAACACCTTTATTTTGACTGCAGTAGTGAAATTCTTAACAATATCTTAAGGGTCGAACGATCTTCCTGGAAATTTGAGCAATCGTAGACATGACATGTTGTTTACTTCTTTGAACGCATGGCCTAGATCAAATAATGAAAAGGCCCCATAGGCCACAGGAAATTGTGGCCAAATGGCCTTCTTCTTGTCCTTCAACTCTTTACTCATACCTCCTTCTCCGCAGGTCTGATAAGCATTCTCCCGTGCCAGTAGTTTTTCAGGAACATATAAAGGTAAGACATGAGGGGAAGCGAGAATTCTGAATACCCTGACATATGTGAAAAGTACTTCTCCAAACCACCTCGCGACAGGGAGCATATCGACCTCTGCTTCGGGAGAAAATCTTGGAGCATCTTTATCATACAACATTTTGTACAGAGGCAACATGATTCCATGACAAATCTTGTAGAAATAAAGAGTGAACTTGGAATCCCATAGTTCTTTGTGATAGATATGAATGGGTAAAGGATCTTGAGTAGTTCATTTCTAACCCATTAGAGGAAACTTGGAAATATAATAGATTGCATGCATCACATATGCAGATAAGTAGAAAGGAGGATAAATTCTCTGAGAGATAGTCATTTTAGACCGATAACTCAAAATGGCTGTGGCTAAATTGTCAGCCAAGATCTTAGCCCAATCCATAATAGTAGCATGAATGGCGGCATCTAATAATGGTAGCCATTCGGATGAAAATTTGTTAATGTCAGGCCTTCCAAAAAGTCTACAGAGCATAGCAGCATCAAAGCAATATGGGGATGTGAGGGAACCAGTACTATACATATCGTGCTTATCCTTTTTTAGTGGTTCATCCCTTCTTGACCAGTCCTTGGTGCATTCTGCTAAATCTTCATTTTCTTTAGCAAACTTTTCTATGAACTGTTTGTTATAAGTCGCATGTGGCTCTGGTAAATGATACATGAGCTTCAGATCTTTTGTAGTGAAGGAGCCAATGAGTCCTTGACCCTGAGTCTTGATTTGTCGGTTTGTGATTTCAACATTATCTAGTATCCATTTAACCATGTCCGTATTCAGGAGAATTTTGGGTCTCACCGCTATCCTGTGCAAGAATGAACATGCTAGATCTGTAGTAGATGCCTCAGAAGACCCGTTTGAGCCTGCAGTGGTCGTTACCTCCATTACCTTGGGATCTTCTTCCTCAAGTAAACTATACATGCCTTCCCAAGTAGTGATACCGACGTCTTTGTTGCAGGTGGTGTCTGTGTACAAGGGAGCCATCTCTTTATCTTCAGCATTGGGGGCTTTACCCTTCTTTCCCATCATATCTTATTCTTTGCTCTGTATACTTCTCAGTTCTTCGCTCCGGCAGTTTACAAATGAGGTGAGAACGATGATAAGAAAAGGTGGCAGGAAAGCTTTAAATGCGGAAAACATATAAAATATATCACCTTACATGAACTGGCTTCTTGATAAGATCAAAACCCTATTTCATTAATGATTGCCAACTAACTCATTAATTACCATAAATGCGCATAACTGGGCCTCGTTTTATGGAAAAATCTTTCTCGAACAACGGGCCGTGGAAATCTGCGATAAGGTGATTTTGCGATTTGCTTCGAAATATCGCAGTATCGCAGATCACAATATTGCAATATCGCAATATCGCACTATCACACTATCGCAAATCCTTTACGTGCGGCAAGCATCTGTTAATGTGTTTTGTGTGAAATGCGATTCACGAGATGCGCCATCGCATATCGGCATTTTGGAGGTACTTCAGCGTAGGTGATGATTAAAGCATGTGATGCGATGAGGGTTTTTCATGCATGATTTCGCATCGCAATTCGCATTTTTAGAATTCCGCTTGTGAGAAGGTATCATTTACCCTTTTTGCGATGCGATGTGCTTTTAAGGAGTGATTTCATTCTAACTTATCATAAAACTTAAGTCTTTTTAGTTTTTTGAGGGTATTCTCCTAAGTTTATGATAGTAAGTTTTATTAAAAAAGGGAATACATGCATTAATTGATTTTTTAAAATTTTTGAATAAGGGTCCCCACTTATTTAGTATTAGTGATAACACTAAATAGGAAGGGGGGTTGTTGCTCGCCACAACACATTGTAAAAACCAAGTGACGTAGGAACATTGAACCTGGAGATAAGGTTATGCTGCAGAAAGCTGGTGACTTCTTGATCATTCACATGTTTTAATGGTACTGCGCCTGTCCACCGCGTGAAATAGTCTGTAGCAGTTACGATATAGTGTTGTTACTTCGATAAGTGTGGGAAAATCCCCCCAATGATATCCAATCCCCACTATTGAAAGGATTCTTCCACTGCAACAGAGTGCAGCGGGGCTGCTAACTTCTGATTTCTGCTGGCACAACTTTTACAGACTGAACACTTATAGGCATAAGCATGAGCGTCTTTGAATTTTGTAGGCCAGTAAAAGTTGACTCACATAACCTAATGTGTTGTAGTGTTTCCTACGAAGTGTCCCCCTACTGGTCCGTTGTGGAGATCATGTAAGACCTTTTCTGAATCACGTTCCTCTAAACACTTGAGCAGTACTCCATTATGGTGCTTCCTGAACAACACCCCATGCACCAACTGATATGATAATGTTTTCAGTTGGAGTGCCCTCTTTTGCCGTGTAGAGAAGTGAGAAGGCACTCTGTCATGCTCAAGGGATTGGCACACATCTATGTACCAAGAGTCTACGTCCGTAGTGGGGGTGGCTCGCTCAACGTTGTACATTTAAATCTCTTGCTCCCATCCCGCGAGCTCTTCTTCTTCCTCTTTTACATTTATTGTCTCTGTAGCTAATTGGAAAAGACAATGACCCTTGATGGTGTGAACTGGATTGAAGTCTAGATCTTATTCTTGTAACCCGGTTATCTAGTCACCCTCCTTCCACGGATCTCTTGTTGAATGAGCAGTGATCTGACTACTAGGTGTGGAACAAATATAACACAATGGTTCTTTAACAAGTAGGTTTTGAAGTTCTTTACCGCCTTGTACACTGCATAAGCCTGTTTGTCCACGACGGGGTAGTTGAGCTTTGGTCTTTTCAGACTTGCACTCATGAAGGAGATAGGTCGTTCATTGTTCAACTCATCCTTCTGAGGCAGCACAACTGCAAGAGAAGTGTCGAAAGCAGAAGTGTAGAGCAAGAAGTATTTACTGAAGTCGGGGTTGTACAATGCGGGTGCTTTTGCTATAGCTTGTTTGATACGAGAAACATGTCCTTTTCCCTCTTATACCATTTATAAATGTGTCCTTCTTAATCATATCCTGTATTGGTTTAACAATTTGGGCATAGTCAAAGATGAACTTACAGAGGAAGTTGATCTTCCCCAAGAAAGACTGCATGGCTTTCTTGTTCACTGGGTGGGGAATCTGTGTGATGGTCCTGATCCTGTCTAGGTCTACCTTGATCCCACTTTTAGTAACGATGTGTCCCAGGAGGTCAACTTTGGACACTGTAAAGACACTTTTCTTGAGATTCAAGGATATCCCGTATTTACGACATCGCTCAAAAATCTTCTTCAGATGCCGCAGGTGGTCTGACCTCTGTTTGGAGAATATTGTCACATCATCAAGATAAACCACTACGCTTTGTCCAATAAGCCCATGAAAGGTGATGTCCATCGTATGTTGGAAAGTTGCACCAACATTGACTAGCCCAAACGACATTTGTCGAAATACGAATGTGCCCCACTCGTCTTGAAAGTAGTTTTTAATTTGTCAGGCTCTGCCACCAAAACCTAGTTGTATCTTGAGAATCCATCAAGTAAAGAAAACATTTCGGCCCCCGATACTGTTTGCAGTATTTTCTCCATGGACAACATGGGGTAGTTTTACTTGTCCGAGGCGGGGTTGATATTCTGAAAATCTACACATAGGCGTATCTCCCCAAACTTCTTTCTCACATGAACCAAGTTTGATACCCACATTGAATCTCACAGCTTGTATATGATCTAGCATCCAACAATTTTCTCAACTCCTTTTGTATGAGGGGCTGAAGCATTGGATGAACTTTCCTCAGTTTCTGTTGAAATGGCTTGGCGCCTACCTTGATTGGTATTACATGCTAAATGATTCAAATGTCATATGTATTGAGATCATCGTACATCCACGCAAAGACATCATGGTATTGCTTGAATAAGTAGATGAAGGCTTGCTGCTCTCGTGGTGTACAAAAAGTACTGAGATTAACATATTTAAGATCTTTCTAAGTTCCCAAGTTGATTTGCTCATGTGACAATGTGGAACTGTGGGTCTTGGAATCAATGGGTCCCTGGAAGCGGTTCTACAAATCATACAACTTCTCTAATGAAACCACACCCTTAGGGATGAGGTTGCCTTTACTTGCATTGGCTGCATCCTATAGCGCCTTTTCGTGCTCGTCCTCGTCGATCGCTGCGTCCTTGAATACATTAGCATTCACCATAAAATACAATATCTATTGGTCATCATAAAAAACACGTAAGTTAGTGATATTATCTAGGAAAAAAGGTTTATACAAAATTTCAATAGAAAAATCGTCCCTCAAAGGTGACATCCTAGCAGTAGCATTTGCCAAGGCATCTGTTGATGCATTACACATTCTTGGAACTGAAATAATATTAAAATCTTGGATGTGAGAGATGAGTCACCATATCTCTTGTTGATAAATTTTTAGATGAGGTGACACACAATGTATAGTGTTACGTATTTGACGCACCACGATTTTAGAGTCACCTACCACTTTTAGATTGACAACATTGAGGTTGATGGCCTTTTGTAAGCCTAAGACGAGTGCTTCATATTATGTAGTGTTATTCATGCACTTGAATTCTAAGCGACTAGAGATCAAATGCTTTCCCTGTAGCAAGTCTATTAAAACAAAACCAGCTCCAGAGCCTTCCTGTATCTTGTATCCATCGAAGTACATAGTCCACATATCATATGTACAGGGACTGGTGACTACACTAGTACTACTACTAAATGTACAGAGTTCATTATCACCAGTTAGACATGGAAGGAGATCCAACTGTGTGTTTGGTGGAAGTGGGGATGACTCTATAAGATAGCACCCCAACTGTGTCTCCATAAAATAATTTCCAAATAATAGTTTTGCGAACACCATTGGCTCGTTATGTCCATTCAAGGGAGTCATTGTGTGATTCATATATCTTTTTGACTCTACCTGGATCTGATTATTCCCGCCCCTTTACAAAAGCCATAGGTGTGACCAGTTTGTGGGCAAGTATCCTTGAAGCTTGCTTGACCAATCTATGCTTAGTAACACTTTGTATGCCTCTAGGATGTTCATAATCACTATGTTGATACATTGGTGAACTCGTTCGTAAGATGATAAATGGATGATGACATCCCTACGTTCACCGATCGCCTGGACATGATTTCTATCTAGCTGAATAATTTGTGCATCTGTATTTTCCCATTTAGCATTGATCTTCTTGGCCACAGATAATGGCATGACATTCACCGATGCACCTGAATCAACCAAGAAATTGTGTACATTGAAATTGAATATTTAGAATGTTAAAAATAATGGCGGGTAGAGTGTGTTTGTATCCACCATGAGTGCATTAAGTACATATGCAAGAGTCTCAAGAGACTTACTAGATCCCTTGTCTGAAGAGGTGGCATTATCTGAGGAGGTTTGCTCAAGTTCCCGTGGAAGGATGTCCCACTGGCTCATGATCTTTGTAAGTTCGAACTTGGAGATGGTTGCATGAACCTTCTTCATATTGTCTACAACGCTATAATCCATGGCGGGTAGACTGACTGATGTGTTTAGGGGTGGAACTTGGTTTGTGGTTTTCGGGGGGATGGTTCTATCATTACTGCTGACGAAAACACTTTTCATTGAGACTGCTTTCTCGAACTTTCTCTGAGTGTTTTGCGCTGAGTTAGCCAGAGGATTGAGTTTCTTCAACATATTTTCTTTGAATTTTTGTTTCGACACCTCAATTAGAGTGTTCGACCCTTAGCTTCTTAAGTTTTGTCTGTTGCTCTGCTTCTAGGCCGAACCATCACTCGGAGGTTGCTTGTTAGTAGTACGCTTTTGGGTTGTGAGAACATAATGTCATCGGTTACTCTACTTCTAGGCCGAACCATCACTCGGAGGTTGCTTATTAGTAGTACACTTTTGGGCTATGAGAACATAATGATACATGTTCATTGCATTCCCAATGCTTGGAGCTTTGTCAATTGTAATGACTTATTCCTTCTCTTCATCAGGCTCAACCTGCTCCTCAACCATGACTGATTCAACAAACTGCGTAAACATTTTGCTCATGAGTTGGTTTCATTGTGGGCACGTCTTCTTCAAATGATGCTCATTACGAAACATACAATACGAATCTGTGCCAAGTTTTCAATATTCAAGACAACGTTGGAACTCTGCACAAACTTTTCTAGCTGATTGTTGCTACTGCTGGAAGCTAAATTCCTTTTAAGCATGAAATTGGGAGGCTTATTGCTCATGGTAGTCTTGCTTGTACTTTGTTTGAGTTCAACCATTTAAGTGGTCAGGGACTTCACTAGACGAGTTAGGCTTTCAAGATCATTTAGTTCTTTCTCCTTAGCCTTACTCACATAGGCCTGAAACCTCTTACCCATGTCCTTTGAGTGTTTTGTTGATTCATCCTCGATGATGACTCTAATAGCACACAAGTCCTTGTCAACAACGATAGCCTCTTCGTAGTTTTCAGTCAATGTTTTTCTCGCAGTTCACTTTACAAACTGCACAATATTTTTTGGCAAGGCAGAAGTGTAGTAATCTATGATGATGGAGTCATGAGATTTTATGTTCAAAAATTTGTTCAAGATACGGTTGAACCTCTGATTGAAATTTTTGACTTTTTATTTATGCTCCATCTTTAGATTACCCAACTCCTTTAAAAACATGGCAGGGATCTTTTATTTAGCAAAATTTTCAAAAAATATCTTTTTGAATCCCCTCCAATTTTGGATGGATTTTGGAGGAAGGTTGTGGTACCATACAACTTCTCTACCATCCAAGGTACATGGAAAAAGTATGTGTGCAACATCATCATAAAATACTTCAAGTGTTTGCAGATGTAGGTAAAAATTGTCTAAGTGATCTCCAACCTTCATTGTCTTGTCAGGGTCATACTCTATCAGGAAATTTTCCGCATGCCTTGACATCTTATGTATAACACCTAGAAGTTCTAGTGGGCCCTGAGTCATCCAGTCCAGATTTTTCTCTGCCATGTCTTCCTCTTCATTGTCCTCCTCTTCATTTTCAGAATTTGATGGTTCCTCTTCCTCTTCTTCTCCACCTGCCGTGCCAAAAGTTGAACTCGTGAGTAAGGGGTTGCCTCCATTACCTCATTGAAAGAGTGGATGCTCTTCTTCCCTTTCCACAATGTCTAATTCTTCAAGAGTGGCAAGGACTGCTTCTTCAATGGACGAGAATATTATGTCTATGGGGGTGGTCTTGTTCTTCTTTTGAGAATATGGAAGACCAACTACTCCTGAAATCAATGCAACAAATTTTGCAAACTAATGGGTGATGGGGCGAATGACCCAAAACTATTCATATGGGATTTCCCATTCAGGCCTGTGATGGGAAGAGTCCCCACCTTCAAAATTACAAGTAGGGGAGATGGAGTGAACATTGTTGCCTTTAACAGAAGATGGATTACTGGGGTTGATGGGTCTATAAGCCATCAAATACTGACAGACCTCCTTATAGCGCCATAAATGTTAATGGTGCTAGACCTTCCAACGTTTAGGGGATCTCCCTGATATGAAGTCCCAATCAGACCTCACACAATTTGGTGTAGGAGTCCCATCTAGTATAAAGGCCCAGTTGCCAAATCCTTAAATATTTTCCTTAACTCTTACTTTCAGCACAAGAGAGTGATGCAATGGTGTCTTCGAAAAGTGAGGGAAGTGTGCCTCGTGAGTGTGCAGTGCAATTGTGTTGAGGTTATTCTACTGCAAAGGGGAAGAGAAAAGTGAGCCTCTAAGTGAGAGCTAATAGTACCACCTAAGAAGAGACACACATGAACCAAAAGGACCTTTCCAACATCCAACGAAATAGTCCACAGTGGATGCAACAGTTGTTACAACCAACAAACAAGGGAAGATTCGTTTAACATCCAACAGAATAGCCCATAGCGGATGCGACAAATGTTATAACCAATAAAAATGAAAGATATGTCTAGTATCCTGCAGAATAGTCCACAAGGATGAGACATAAATAACAACCATTACAACACATTCTAAACAAGATAAACACTAAAATAACCGAAATAGTTCAACTATCTTAGTACATGTGAAAGAAAACATGAAATACAAACGGCCACATAATAGCCTTACAAACATTCGTAGTTCATGCATCAAGAATGTGTTGGCCTGAAAAGGATTCTGTTGTTAAGCAAAAATTCCAAGACACATATTTACATTGTACAACACCAGCCCTAGTAGTGGGACATTGGAGCCACTCCTTGCTCCTCAAAGAACTAGTTGATCTCTCTAATGCTTTGCGGGAGGAGCCAAGGTGAAAAGTTATTTAATCATACAATGAGGGGATATATATAACCAAGGGGTGATGCTTCCCCCTTGTGACTCTTTGACTACCCTCGTGACTGTTCAACTTCTTGTGACTTTTCAATTTACATGACTCTTCATATTCATGTGTGTCCTTTGGACTTCCAATTTACAACACATTTGATTACAATATACATGGTGTACACTAGTGATGTGGCATATGACAACTCGTGACATGACTTGAGATGAAACCATTGACACAGACTGGATTGATGATGTGGAAATGTCAAGTTATTGTTGTTGCTGAATGCTAGATGTGTTCTTGGATTTGCTTTCCCTTCTCCTCTGCATAGCTTGATGATGCAGGGTCTTCAATGATCTTTGATCTTGAAAGGTGGTTGTAAACTTGTGTCCCATTTATTTCTCTTGATAGGTCTGTTTGTAAGTTCAACTACAAGTGAGTCTTTAGGCATGTTTCCCTCCTTCTTCTCCTCCTTCATCATCTCGCCATGACTTGATAGTCTACATACTCCTACAATCCACTCATGACGAGACGACATCAATCCAAAAACTCCCTAGTCTAAGATGATGCATTATTATCCATGAACTGAGCCCGGGACAAGTTGTGGACTGGGAGGAAGGGCTCAGTGACTATGCGTTATGCAATTCCAGCTCACAGGGAGAGAGCTTGATCACTAAGACTACGAAGAGCACAACTTAGGCTTGACTGAGGAAATTTTCATTACAGTCCTCATTGAGGTGAAAATTTGCGTAGTGCCGACTGAGGGTTAGAATTATGCAGTTCAATTGGGTAGTGGTTGTTGTGGGATGATGCCCTAGGAAGATATTTTGTGCAATTTTAATAGGCAAGGGGGATTGGGCAGCAGAGAGGCCTGAAAGGGAAATCTGTAGAGTTTCTGGGGGAAGTGAGCTCCCGCTGAAGGGAGGGCATTGGAGGAAGCTTTTGTGCAGTTTTAGAGGCCAAGGGAGACTGGAATATTTGCGCATTCGCAGTTCCAATAGGCAAGGGAAAAGCTTAAGGGTTGAAGGTGTGAAGCGCGTAGTTGAAGGAAGACTGGGAGGCACCACTACGCAATTCTAGACGTCAAGGGATGCTTCTGGTCTGTCAAATTGCATAGAACAACAACCCTAGAAGAAAGTGACTGTGCACTGTGAAGTTCCAGGTAGCAAGGTCACATCAATGAGGGTTGAGACTGCGCAGTGTGCATCTCAGTCAAAGCGGGTGAAGCTAAGTTGCCCGGTCAGAACATTTCCCGAAAACGATTAAGTGTGGGAAGGGAATTGGACTCGTGATGAAATTGACTTGCAATCACACACTTGACATACTTTGACGACATGAAAACTTAGATCATCATAAAAAACAAACAAAGAATTCCCCTCTTTGCGGCTGCCTCACGACAAGATGTGACAAGTGCGACACTTAAGATAGACTTTGGGACGACCGTGACAACACTTGTGCGACAATGTTCAAGACTTTGTGTATGAGTGGGATAGATGTAAACATTGTTAGAACAACTCATTTACATGAAAACTGACCTTCAAAACCACCAGAAAAGGCTCACAAACATTACATAACAGTAAAACATGCCAAAAGACAACAAGTAATCCAACAAGAAAACGAGGCCAAAGAACTTCAATAAATCTCATGGAATGATCTTAAGTGTTTACAACAAGCAAGGAAAAGACCATGGAGGGATCTGAAATTTGAGTGCAAGCCAAATTTTTGGAGGATGTTGCAGCAACTACAACACTGCCTCATAGAGAAGTGGATTTGTCTATTGAGTAGGTAATAGGAGCAACACCAGCATCAAAGTCACCTTATAGGATGAGCACTCAAAGTTAGTGGAACTGAAGTTGCATCTTAAGGAAATGTTTGACAAGGGGTACATAAGGCCAAGTGTATTTCCTTTGGGTGCACCAATATTATTTGTGAAGAAGGATGGTGCTCTTAGATTGTGCATTGATTACAGGGAGCTGAATAAGATGACCATCAAGAACACTTATCCACTGTCAAGGATTGATGATTTGTTTGATTAATTGAAGGGAGCAAAAATGTTCTTAAAGATTTATCTGAGATCATAACATTATCAGATGCACATTAAAGAATAGGAGATCTGCAAGACTGCATTTCGTACCAGGTATGGGCATTGAGAGTTTATGGGCATTGTGAGTTTGTGGTGGTTCCATTTAGTCTTACTAATCCTTCAACTACTTTCACGTTTTTTATGAGGATGAGGTGAGAGTGTCCAACTCCTAGGTACGTGGATGAGGTGAGATCATTCATGGGACTAACAGGTTATTACAAGAGGTTTATCATGAACTTCTCAAGGATTTCCTATCCTATTACATCATTGCAGACAAAAGGAAAGAAGTTTGAATGGACTAAGGAGTGTGCAACCAAATTTGAGCAGTTGAAGCATTTTCTTACAAATTCTCAAGTCTTGAAGATTGCAGATCTTGATAAGGAGTTTGTAGTTTGTATAGATGCTTGCAAGAAAGGATTTGGTGGAGTCCTAATGCAGGACGGAAATGTGGAATGCAACGAGTCAAGGAAGTTGAATGAGCATGAGAAGAACTATGTGACTCATGATATTGAGTTGGCAGTTATCATTCATGCCTTGAAGATGTGGAGGCATTATCTTATTGGCATGAGGTTTATTTTAACGACTGGCAATAGTGGACTAAGGTATCTATTTGACCAACCTAATCCAAATTCCATGTAAGCTAGATGGTTGGATACCCTTAGTGAGTTTGACTTTTAGATTAGGTACATTAAAGGCAAGGAGAACAGGGTTGCAAATGCACTTAGCAGGAGAGAATAGGTGAATCACATGGTAGTTGTGAGTTCAAATGGGACAAATTCACAAGAGAAGATCTTGCATGCAGGGAAACATGATGAGAGGTATAAAAAACGGAAGTAGAGGTTGCAATAGCAAGGTGAGGGTGATAGGGATAAGGAGTATCACTTCATGACATATGGCTTGGTGAGATTTAGGGATAGGATATATGTGCTGGATAACAATTGATGTAGGCGCATCATTAAAAAAATTATTTATTTTAGTTTTCATGCTAAATGTAATAGTATGAGGCTTAGTTATGTGATTATTTTCTAGAATAATGTATAAGAAATAATGTAACTCTAGAGGAATGATACATACTCTTTTTGTTGTCTAAAAATAAGCAGTAGAGCCAAATATTTTGGATTTGGAAAACAAACCTTTGATTATTTTTAGTCTTGATGTAATCACAGATTTGGAAAAAAAATGAGTGTGTGAGGAAGAAAGAAAATAAATAAAAATAGATCTTATGCTTTGTGTGGAGTTTTTCCTTAAAAAAAAGAAAGAAATCAACCATGCTTGAAATGTTGGAGCGCCACTAAATGATGGATTCTCTCTTATTATCAATTTCTAAATTTGTACAATGTTGAGTCTCTTTATGCCATGTTGCATAATCGTGTGAACTCTGCTACTATATGGTTATATTTGAAAATGAATTATGAGTAATTATAGCCTCCCATGAACTGGGAGCATCCATCCTTGGCTAAGCTGAATCGAATTGATACGCTAGATAAGTAATTGACAATAGTGGGCATAGTATGGACTGAATCGAGTTCCAGGTGGCGCAACCAGGTTACAATTAGCTTTTGATGGATGTTTGAATTTTCCAATCTCTGGCACAAAAAGGGCACACTTATATTTCCCACCCAATGATGAGCTCAGCGTGGTAAGCTCCTTCCCCTGTTTTGTGCGTTGGAATTCCCTTTCTAGCACTATTTGACGAGTAAACACCAGCGTGGAGGTCCCTTTCCTGCGCGTTGGTGAAAGTAGCAAATGCAGGAAGCATAAATTTTAATCTTGGTGTAATATACAATTTGTTTTGTTACAACAAATTGATTTCCAGCAATGATTTAAATTTTAAATTCAGATTTAATACACCACTGAGACAGTGAGTTTCCACCATAGTGGGATCATAGCAGGTTAGAGTTTTTCCAAAAGAACTCATAACATATTTAAAGTTTTCTTTAAATAACAATCAATCAGTTATGGCTTTCAGGGTTGGAAGAGGAAGAGGTCGAAGAGGTGGACACCCGGTAGCAAATGTTGAAGTGATGAGGGTGATGCAACGTTTGGAAGAGAGGTTAAATGTCAGAGAGGGGGACAAAAGGGATCCTAGTGATGTTAGTGAGGAGGAAGAAACTCCAAGAGCAACAACTCCATAACCAATTGAGATGAGGATGCTGAGAAAAATCATAGGATCCACCTCGAAGCCTAAGATAGATCTCTCAAACTACAATGGAAGCTTGAATCCTGAAGAGCTTATCGATTGGATCAATGACATGGAAAAGTTTTTTGAATATGAAGAAATGGAAGATGAGAAGAAGGTGAAGTTTGCGGTGACCAAATTAAAAGGGAACGTGTCTCTGTGGTGGGATGGCGTTTAAGCAGAAGGGAGCAAGCAGAACAAGCCAAAGATCAAGAGTCGAGATTGGATGGTTGTGAAACTTTGAGGTGAATTTTTTCCCCAAGACAACCAGCTGCCTTTATTTAGGCAAATGAAAAATCTTAAGAAAAGGATGATGATTGTTAAGTAATACATTGAAGAATCTTATAGCGTAAACATAAGGGCAGGTTATGTGGAATATACTACAGAAAAAGTAGCCAGATATATAAATGGTTTAAGAATAGATATCCAAGATGAAATCAACATGTTGACAATAAAGATAGTGCAGGAAGCCTATCAAATTGCTTTGAAGGCAAAGGAGAAGATTGCACAAAAACAATTTGGCAAAGGAAGAGGATATGGTAGAGGAAAAGGACAACAGTCAGGATGAGGAAAACAATTGGGACGGGGAAGAACCACATTCCAAAGAGAAGGAACTAGTGGTTCAAGTCAACAAGGGTAGCAAGAAGATGATTCTGGAGGAAGGAGATTCTCTTCTAGAAGACGAGGACGAGGTAGAGGAAGAGAGTTTAAATGATATAAGTGTGGAAAGACTGGACATAGATATTTTCAGTGTCTATAGAACAGGAATACATATCAAAGAAATGTTGTTGTTGCTCTAGCCAAGGAAGAAGAACCAAAAGTACAAGAAGTTGAGAATGTGTCGGAGACAAGTGAATCACTCCTGTTGAAGAAAGTTCTATTGAAATCGGTCAAAGAAGCTATTGAACTAGCCCAAAGGAAAGTAATATTTAGAACCATGTGTAAGGTTAAAGGGAAATGTTGCAAAGTAGTAATTGATAGCGGAAGCATGGAAAATTTGATATCCATTGAATTGGTAGAAAATATGAACTTGCAGAAGACAAAGCATCCAATACCATATAAAGTGTTGTGGCTTCAAAAGAGAGATGAATTACTGGTTAATGAACAATGTGAAGTGGATCTACAATTGGGTAATTACAAAGACTAAATTATTTGTGATGTTATGCCGATGGACGTATGTCACATCTTATTAGGTTGACTATGGCAGTATGACAAGAATGTAATGCACGAAGGAAGAAGGAACGTCTACAAATTTCAAAAGGATGGACTGAATCAGGCATTATCCCGTTACCAAAAGATGGGGTAGCAGAGAACAACGATCCAAAAGTTTTGTTGATGAGTGGCAAAGTATTTTTACAACAGCTAGAAGATAATGAGGTAAACTTCGATTTAATTACCAAGCCTATAGTAGTATTTACAACCATTAAAATCTCATATTTGCCTATTGAAATTCAGGAAATTTTAAATGAATATCATGATATTTTTGTGGATGATCTACCAAGTGAGTTTCTACCCAATAGAAGTATCAATCATCATATTGACTTAATACCATGTGCAAGCTTGCATAATAAAGTTGCCTATAGGATGAATCCTCATGAGAATGAAGAGATAAGGAAATAGATATGAGAGATGCTGGATAAAGGGCTGATCCATGAGAACTTAAGTCCATGTGCGGTGCGGGCATTATTGAGCCTGAAGAAGGATGGAAGCTAGAGGATGTGCACAGATTCAAGAACAATTGACAAAATCACAATTAGGTACAAATTTCCATTACTAAGAATAGATGATCTATTGGATTGTTTAAAGGATGCAATTTTTTTTTTCAAAAATAGATTTAAAAAGTGAATACCATCAAATTAGGATAAGAGAAGGAGATGAATGGAAAACCACATTCAAGACAAAAGATGGGTTGTATGAGTGGCTCGTTATGCCATTTGGTTTATCCAATGCACAAGCACTTTTATGAGATTGATGAATGAGGTACTGAAGGATTTCATTGGGAAATTTGTTATAGTATATTTGGATGATATCTTGGTCTACAGTCAGTCTAAAGAAGATCATGTAAGGCATTTGAGACATGTTTTGAAGAAATTGTTTATAAACTTGAAGAAATGTTCATTTTTTCAAGATAAACTTGTGTACCTGGGCTTTGTTATTTCAAGAGAGGGGTTGAAAATGGATCCTGAAAAGGTAAAGGTTATCCAAGAATGGCCTTCACCCAAAAATTCTTAAGAGGTAAGAAGTTTTCATGGGTTGTCTAGTTTTTATAGGAAATTTATTAAAAATTTCAGCAAAATAAGTGCTTCGATTGTAGAAACTATTAAGAAATATAAGCAACTGTTTAAGTGGACTATGGAAGCTAAAAATAACTTCCAATTATTGAAGAGGAAGATCACATAACAACCTATCTTCGTTTTTCCAAATTTCCAAAAGCCTTTTCAAATTGAGTGTGATGCTAATGGAGAAGCTATAGGGGCAATTTTGAGTCAAGAGGGAAAGCCCATAGCTTATTTCAGTGAAAATATGAATGAAGCCAGAAAGAAGTACTCATCCTATGATAAAGAATTGTATGTTGTTGTTCAAGCATTAAAGAAATGGAGGCACTATTCGTTGTCCAGGGATGTTGTCGTATATTCTGATAATCATGCTTTACAGTGCATTATGTAGCAGCCAAACCTGAGTCAAAAACATGCAGAATGGGTGGAGTATCTACAAAATTTCACCTTCATATTAAAGCATATCAGTGGGCAATTTAACAAGATTGTAGATGCTTTAAGCAGGAGGACCTTGATAATGCAGGAAAGCCAAGTGAGAATCACAGGAATCGACTTCATGAAGGAATTGTATGACAATGTTCCAAATTTCAAAGAGGCATTCAAGGCATGTAAGGAACTAGTCATTAGAGATAGGAGTCCATGGTTGGAATATATGCTACATGATTGGCTTTTGTTTAAAACAAGTCAATTATGCATTCCCAAAAGTTCAATGATGGAAAAATTAATCAAAGAGAAGCATAGCGGAGCAATGAGTGGACATTTTGGGCATGATAAGACTTTTGAACAGCTAAAGCAGTTTTACTTTTGGCCAAAGATGAGAACAAATGTACAAAAGTTTGTGGACAAGTGTACGATTTGCTAGCATGCAAAAGGTAGGAACCAAAACATGGGTTTGTATACACCCCTTCCAATTCCGAGTCGACCATGGGATTTAGTTAGTATGGATTTTGTATTGGTCTTGCCAAAGACACAGAAAGGCCATTATTCCATTTTTGCACTTGTGGATAGATTTTCAAAAATGGCACATTTCGTTCCATGTTTCAAGACTAGTGATGCCACAAACATAGCTAATTTGTTTTTCAAAGAAGTTGTGAGATTGCATTGACTTCCAAGGAATATTGTTTCAAACAGAGATACAATATTCCTTAGCCATTTTTGGAAATCTTTGTGGAAGAAGCTTGGGACAGATTTAAGCTATAGTTTAGCATATCACCCACAAACAGATGGGCAAACTGAAGTAGTTAATTGAATTTTGGGAAATATTTTTAGGAGTTTGGTTGGAGAGCATCCGAAATAATGGGATGAAGTGTTACACAGGTTGAATGTGCATATAACGATTCTCCAAACAAAAGTACATGGCAAAGTCCGTTTTAGATTCTATATGGAATGCATCCAAGAGGTGTTTATGAGCTCCGAGATTTGGGAAGAGATGAGAAAAGAAGTGCAAATGGTGAAGACTTTGCTACAACCATGTAGGAAATTCATGAACAGGTAAGGAGAAAACTACAAGAGAGCGGCCTCAAGTATAAGAGTAGAGCAGATTTGTGAAGGAAAGAGCAAAGTTTCGAGGTTGGCGAGTTGGTTTTAGCCCACTTAAGGAAAGAAAGATTTCCCAAGGGGGAATACAATAAACATAAATTTAAGAAAATTGGGCCATGTAAAATCTTGAGGAAATTCTCTAATAATGCTTATGAGATTGAATTTCCAGCAGGAATGGGCATTTCACCAATCTTTAATGTAGCATATTTATATAAGTATCATCCAGGTGCAACAAAAGGAGTAGCTGAAGATGGTGAGACTAGTGAAGTTGGTTAGCAAGTTCAATGGCGAACGTAGATGCCCAGGGTAGAACCTTTGCAACCAGAGAAGATCTTGGACAAGCGAGTCAAGAGAAAGACTAGAGGGAAAGAATATTTCAAATATTTAGTAAAGTGGAAGGACCAACCAATGGAAGATTCAAGTTGGTTGACTGCCACAATGATACAAAAAAGTGGCAGCACTGTTGAAAATCTCATGGACAGGAGTCCATGAACAACTTCAAGGTCAAAAGTTTGATGCAGGAGCACCATTAAAAAATGATTTATTTTAATTTTCATGCTAAATGTAATAGTAGGAGGCTTAGTTATGTGATTATCTTCTAGAATAAAGTAGAAGAAATAATGTAACAAGGCTATTTGTCCAAGTGGCCATGAAACTCGAGAGAAGTGATACGTAATCTTTTAGTTGTCTAAAAATAAGCATTAGAGCAAAATATTTTGGATGTGGAAACAAACCATTGATTATTTTTAGTCTTGATGTAATCACAGATTTGGGAGAAAAAGAGTGTGTGAGGAAGAAAGAAAATAAATAAAAACAAAGCTTAGACCCTATCTAGAATTTTTCCTAAAAAAAGAAAAGAAATCAACAATGCTTGAAATGCTGGAGCGCCCCTGAATGATGGATTCTCTCTTATTATTAGTTTCTGAATTTGTACGGTGTTGAGTCTCTTTATTTCCTATTGCATAATTGTGTGAACTATGTGGTTGTATGGTTATGTTTGAAAATGAATTATGAGTAATTGCAGCCTCCCATGAACTGGGAACATCCATCCTTAGCTAAGTTGGATCGAATTGGTACACTCGATAAGTAATTGACAACGCTAGGCATTGTATGGATTGAATCGAGTTCTAGGTGGAAACCAAGTTACAATTACCTCTTGATGGATTTTTGAATTTCCCTGTCTCTGGCATGAAAAGGGCACACTTATATTTCCGAGCCAACAATGAGTTCAACGTGGTAAGCTTATTCCCCTGTTTTGTGCTTTGGAATTCCCTTTCTAGCACTATTTGATGAGTAAACACCAGTGTGGAGGTCCCTTTCCTGCGTGTTGGTGAAAGTAGAAAATGCAGGAAGCATCAATTTTAATCTGGGTGCAATATACAATATGTTTTGTTACATCAATTTGATTTCCAATAGTGAATTAAATTTTAAATTCATATCTAATACACCATAGAGACAATGAGTTACCACCAACAATGAGTTGAAGCATCTCATCTTGATGGAGTTTCATGTCAAGACATATTCAGGTCATCCAGGATACCAAAAGACCTTGACAACAATCAAGAAGTTATATTATTGGTTGAATTTGAAGAAGGAAGTGGTTGAGTTTGTTACTAGATGTTTGGACTGTCAATAGGTGAAAGTTGAGTGTAAGCACCCAGTTGGTCTATTGCATCTTATTCCAATTCTGAAATGGAAATGGGAGGTCATTTCCATGGACTTTATCACATATTTGCTAAGGACATCTAGGCAGCATGATTCCATCATGGTTATGGTTGATAGGTTGAGCAAGGTATCTCACTTCATTCCAGTGAAGTCTACAAATTCAACTTATGAGGTAGCTCAGATCTTCATTAGGGATATCATAAGATTGCATGGTGTTCCCAAGAAGATCATATCATATGGAGATGCTAGGTTCACTTCCACGTTTTGGAAGGAGTTGTTTGCAGGTTTGGGGATAGAGTTAGCTTTCAGTACAACTTATCATCCGTAGAAAAATGGGCAAACAGAGAGGGTTAACAAGATTCTGGAGGATATGTTGAGGATGTATGTCATGCATCAACAAAGGAGGTGGGAGGAGTATCATCTAATGATAGAGTTTATTATAATAATGGGTATCAAGAATCCATGAAGATGAGTCCATTTGAGGCTATTTATGGGAAAAGTTGTAATGCTCCCATCAACTGGAGTGATCCAGTGAACGAGGGTGCTAATTGGACCAAACATATTGGCTAAGATGGAGTAGGAGATGCATGTTATCAAGAAGAATATGAAGACAACATAGGACAAACATAAGAGTTATGTTGATCAACATAGGGCATTCAAGGAGTTTCAGGTTGGGGAGCATGTGTACTTGCGCATCAAGCCCAAGAGGAGCTCCTTGAGGATTGGGTCATGTGCCAAGTTGGCACCACAATATTGTGGACCTTTTGAGATCCTTGAGAGGATTGGACGAGTGGCCTACAAAATTTCACTACCACCAATAGTGAAAGTCCACGATGTTTTCTATGTTTAATTGCTTAAGAGATATGGCCAAGATGTTGATCATGTGATTGATTGGTTTGTATTACAAGTGGAACCAAAGGCAGAATTCCAACCAGAGCGACAATGCATATTGCAGCGGAAACAACTCATGCTCCAAAATTGAGCAATAGAGCAAGTTAAAGTGCACTGGAAGCACTTTGGTCCTGATGAAGCTACACGAGAGATGGTTGATCAAATGTGGGCTGTGTATCCTTCATTATTTGTTGGTTCAAGCAAATGAGTTTTTGGTGTGTGTATATATATATATATATATAGAAATAGATATAGATATAGATATATGGCCAGGATGTTGATCATGTGATTGACTGGTCTATATTTTTTTTTAACAATATAGGTTACTTTTTGTATTACAAAAAAGAAAGGAAGGAGCTAAGTCCTTTTACATTTCGGAGGATGCTGGTTTTCAAGAGAGGCACAAAATGGGAGCACAGTCCTTGCCTCAAACTTTGAAACCTTGTTTCTATAGTTTTCGAAAGCTAAGAAGGCATACTGCCTAACAAACTGCCTAAGTAACAAACAAAATTTACAAAGCAAGTTGAAAAGATTACATCAGATTCACTAGAATTGGTTCACTGACTCTTTCGGCTGCTGTACCTGGAGGAGGTTTCTCCTTGTTGGCTTTGATTTAATG
Organism: Pinus taeda; assembly: GCA_000404065.3. Taxonomy (NCBI): domain Eukaryota; kingdom Viridiplantae; phylum Streptophyta; class Pinopsida; order Pinales; family Pinaceae; genus Pinus; species Pinus taeda. The sequence continues at coordinate 128,120 of APFE031382286.1, read as the reverse complement.
ATTTGATATATTCCACAACTTCATCCAGGTGCTTGCATTTATCCTTCAAGTCTTCAATTTAAGCTCTTTGATTGTCAATTTCTCTTTGTTTGTATACATTGATCATCTTCATCTCGACTCTTAGATCTTTAAGAGATTGGTTGAAACGACCAATCATAAATCTGTTGGCCGTATAGGTCGGGAAACTCTCATTCTTCTCTACTTTTTCTAATGGGTTGCAAGACATTTTTCCCCTCTGATTTATTCTGTCAGCTGATTTTTCTTTGCTTGGAGGATGTGCACTTGGCTTTGAATGATTGCTTCTTTTACCTCTGCTTCTTTTGGCTTTGTTCTGGACTATTTCTGATGTCTTCAAAGAATCCTTGTTAATCCTGCAATGATGTGTATACTTTGAAACCCAATTACAATTAGAGGGCGAGGTGGTGTTCTGCTTGTAAGACAGGGAGGAAGGGAGATCAGTATTCTCAGGATCAGAGGTGGAGAGAGGGCTCTGGGTTCTGATAATAATGGAGGAAGCAGAATGGGGATGGAAAATGCAGATCAGATAGGATCGTTTTTCAGGAATCGAGACTAAGATTGTTTTCAATCCAAAATCCAATGTCAATTTTATACTGTGAATGTAAACTGAGAAATAGAGCGTTGTTGTTACCTTCACTCTGAGTTTTGCTGTTATAGTAAAAATTTAGCACACAGTATGCTCTTGAATCTTTAACTATGGGACTTTGCTGAACGTGATCCGACTACTGAGTGAGGAGGATTGCAAAGCTATTCCACCAATGCCTCTAATGCTTTCTGCTGAGTTCTTGACAAATGCTCCTTGCATTAGTTATGGTGATGCTTACATGCTGCTTATCCCAGTGATGAAAACACCAGCGCAGGCGCTTCAATTTATAGTTTTTTGGGTGATGAGAATACCTGTTGCTATGGGTATCCATCACTCTTTTTTCGCTCATGACTGCACAGGTGTCCACCATAAACCAAGATTGACAGTCGATACTATTTCTGAACTAATTATGCCTGATATGATAAATACCTTCTTTATTCAGAACTGAAGGACGGTTGCTCTCTTGTTTTAAGTCGTGATGGATCATTTTTCGGATTGTAAGGATCCCCTGCTTTGTGCGAGGAACATAACACTTGATGATATGGACTGTCAACTGAGAAAGGATTCCCTGCTCATTGCTGCTAACTTCAGTTGTTCTGCTACCTGATTTGATGTTGTAAGTCCTCATGTGATTTTCAATCCAAACCTCAATTGAAAACAAATTATGGGATATTTATTCATAAATTTTATTGTTCTCTTTCACGGTCCCGACTTTCCTCTCCACTGCCTTGTTGGTTATAGTGTCCGCATCCTTATTTTGGATTCATAAAACATGCTTAAAGGATATTTTCCCCATATTTTTTGTGTTTATTTTGATTCTCTGACTTATTTTGTTAATTGCTGAGCTTTTGAATTCCTTTCCTGTTTCCATAACTGCAATAATGATTGCAGAATCCCCAATTATTATTGGGTCCTTTATCCCTTTTTTCTTAAGATATTTGTGCCTAGCAGAAGACTATAGGCTTCCGCCCTGTTATTTGACATCTCTCATAGGCCCCATTCATAGGTTGATATTCTCTTACCATCCGGATCTAGAATTAGACCACTTGCTCCTACTGTGCCTGGGTTGTTTTTGAGGCTCCGTCAAAGAATAGTATATACTTCCTTTGTTCTTTGATCCACTCAGCCATTTCCGTATCATTCTGACGCAATTTCCACTCCTTGTTTTTTGCAATGTCTTTGTTTGTTTTTTTAAAAGCTTCTGATTTGTTTTCTATTAAAGCTTTGTTGTACTGGCCTATTTCTTCTTGTTGTAAGCTGTTCTGGTCCATTCTTGCTGCTCCATTTGTACCTATTATTTTTGAAACTTGACCCCAAGTATATGATAGAATAATCCCGGTAACCGAATTGCAATTCCTCCTTTATCAAAGGGAAGAGTTGCTTGCTCCCATCGAACTAAGCTGAATTTTTTATTTTCTCGTTTTCCTCCTTGCCAGAGGAAGCTTCTGATTATTAATTCCATTTGTTTGTGGGCACTTTTCGAAGCCATTATTATTGCACACTGGTATATTGGCAGAGCTGAAAGGAGGGCCTTAATCATTATTGTTCTTCCTGCCACGTTGAGCCACATCATTCCCCAATTCTGAATTTTTCCCCTCATTTTCTCCACATGCTTATTCCAAACTTCTGATTTGACATTTGTTGTTGTTTAAAAGTCCTCCTGAGATAGAAAGAAAATCATCTAAAACTTTTTTGAATCTTTTTGCAATGATGCTAGATGCTCCCCCTATGAGGAGGGTATCATCTGCAAAAAGGGAATGATTTATCTCTTTGACTCCTCTTGGGATTTGAATACCTGTTATTTTTTTTTCTCTGATTTTCTAGTTGAACACGATTCTGCCATAATAATGTAAAGAAAGGGGGAGAGAGGACATCCTTGTCTCAATCCTCTAGAGCTTTGAAAAAAATTACTTGGCCTTCCGTTAATTAAAGGAGCTATCCAAGGACTAGTAATACAAGCCAAAATGGTACCTATGAACTTTATTGAGATGTCAAACTTTTTGAGGACTGCTACGAGAAATTTGTGATTCACTCTATCAAAAGCATTGGCCATTTCTAACTTGATGACCATTCCCTTTTCTTTTCTTTGGATGCTACTATGAATGGCTTCCTATACAATTATCACATCATCTGTGATTTGTCTTCTTGGTACAAAACCACCTTGATTTCCTGAAATAATAGTTGGCAGAATTTTTTAAATTCTATTTGCCAAAATTTTGGTGATTATTTTGTAGGACGAATTACACAAGGAGATAGGCCTATATATGCTAAAGGATGTTGGATTTGGCTCTTTCGAAATGAGGGCCAAGTAGGAGGATTTTGTATTTCCCCCAATTTTGTTTTTTTTGTTTTTTTTTAAGGTGTTTTTAATCATTGTCATTAAATCTTTCCTGATAGTTTCCCAATGATTCCTGTAAAAAGCTATTGTGAAGCCATCCGGTCCTAGAGCTTTATCAGGATGTAGACTCCACACTACTTCTCTAATTTCCTCCTCAGTGACATCTTTATGTAATTATCTGTTTTGCTGCTCGCTAATTTTTTATTTATTTGTTGTAAAAATTCTTCACTATCAGCTTGCTCGTCACTAGCTGAAAGTAGACCTTTGAAGTGGTTGTGAGATTCTTTCCTAATTTCTTCTATTTCTTTCCCCTCTACTTGTATTTGCTCAATCTGATTTACAACTCTCCTTATTTTGATTGTGTTATGAAAAAAGCGGTGTTATTATCGCCCGCTTTCAACCATAGACGTCTTGATTTCTGCCTGCTTTCTTCTTCCTCTCGCTGATTTTGCTTATATAATTCCAGAAAAAATCTCTTTTTCTTGTAAATAGTCTTGCTCACTTTCTTGTTTTCTCTCTCTTTCCTTACTGATATTATCCATTTTTTTTTGGAGTTCTATTTTGTTTGCTTTATCTCTGAGGTCATTTTCTCTTGCCCATGACTTTAAGTGAATTCTTAGATTCTTTAACTTTGCTTCCCACAGATACTGGGGTGAACCTATTACACTTGTTTTCCAACTTTCCTTAATTTGTTTGCCAAACTCCTCTTTGTTTCCCATATTTTATTATACCTGAAGGGAAGAGGTCCTTGGTTTTCCAGCGTACCCAAAGTCAAAACCACTGGCTTATGATCTGAAGCTGACGCGTGAACAATTTTTCTTTTCACAAAGGAGTAGGCTGTTGCTATATTTTCATGGATAAGAATTCTGTCCAGTCTTTCCTTTATATTGTGTTTTCCTGTTCTTTTGTTGCTCCAAGTGTACTTTCCATTGCTTGGAGGAATGTCAATCAGTTTTTGTTCTTCTATAATTTCTTCCAATGCTGTTCTAGATGGGTCATTGTAGAATTTCCCACCAAACTTCTCATTTGTATTCCTAATCAGATTTAAGTCTCCTCCCAAGATTAGATTACCTCCTTGTCTTTCTGTTGCTTCTTCTTTCAGTGACTTCCAACAATGCTCTTTGTATCTGTAATGGTTGGGGGAGTAAATATTTATAATGCAATATTCCTCCTTTGTGTTGATATTTTTCAGATCTGTTCTTATCCAATGTGTGCTGATTTTTTGGTTGACTAAATCCCATTTCGTTTTGTTCCAAATAGTGCATATTCCTCCTGAAGCTCCATTAGCTTCTAGTGCTATTCCATCATACTTTTTTTGTTTTTGGATCATTTTTTGATTTTCTTGCTTGCTTGCTTTGGTCTCTTGGATCATAAAGATGTCTAGCTGCTCCTACTTTATTATGTCTCTGACTGCTTCGATTTTAAAGGCAGTTCCAAGATCCCTACAATTCCAAGAGACGATAATCATTACTTACTATTTTTTTGATATGTCCCTCCCTTTTCTTTATGCTGAAATTTTTCATTGCTTCCTGTCTGTTTACCAAGAAAAGAGTCCATTGGCTGTTGTGTTCCTATGGCCATTTCCTTGGCTGCAACCTCGTCCCTTATTTCTTTATTAGATTTCTTTCCCACTTTTTTTGGCTGATCCCATATTTGGGGATTTTCTTTTGCTTTGTTTCTAGTTAGAATCCGGTCCACAGAGGGCGGTGGAGGGGATGGAATATGGTTAGGGGAAGAAATGAAAGCTAATGCATTGGATGGGGAATGGGATCTCGGGGAGGGCAGGTCTTCTCCCAACGGTTCAAAAGGATTTGGAGACGTGAGGACTGGAGGGACAATATTTGCTGGTGGAGGTGGGGTTGCTTCATTTGTCTCTTGTGGCTCTAAGGAGGTCGAAGTGTTATGTTTATTGAGATATTTCTTTCTTTTAACTTGTTCCCATGTGTTTTCTTGTACTTCATCACTTTTAGCTTCTTATTTTTTACTACATCTATTTCCAAAATGACCATACTCATGACATACCTTGCATTTAAATGGAATTTGCTCATAGTCCAGTTGCTGAATATGAGTCCATTGATCGACCTTGATCCTTATCGCCTCTAGGAGACCTTTCCCTAGTTCTACTTCCACGCATATTCTAGCGCAAGCATGCATGTTGTATTTGGGTTCACACTTGTCTATATATTTACCCATTGCATTTCCAATAGCTTTTACCAAGTCATCACCCCAGCAATGGAGGGGGAGATGCGGTAGCCTGAAGCACACCGGGACTGCACTTGGCACATCCATCTCTGGATCAAAGTCTGGTGTCCATCTGTTCAGGTATATACCTCTCGAGTCCATGAAATAAGGTCTATTTATGAATATTAAATCTTTGTCTTCCCTTGTTTCAAATAAGAAGGTGTAATACCCCCTCCCACAAAAATGAATAGCTATCTTCCCTTGAATATTTGCATTCCAGTTTCTTTCCACCCATTTCTGGACTGATTTGGGGGAATGCCAAAGTCCTGTAAACTGACCCACGAGACCGCGTTCTGCTAAGGAAATGGCAGCTCTCCTTGGAAGAGCAGGCGGTAGAGATATCTCAGGAATATCCACAAGTTTGTTCACAAATTTGTTAACAGATGACCTAATTCTTGGAGCTTCATTTTCTGATATCAGTGATGCAAATGCTACTTCGTTTTCATCGGACCCATGATGAGAGGAGGAGTGGGGGTCTCCCACTGAAGAGGGATGCATGGTTTGGAAAGCCTCAGTTGCAGGACGCTGCTGAGAGAGGGGACTGCAGACGACAATGTAGGCTAGTGAAACAATCGCTCAGGAAAGGCATGGGCAGATCAATCGAAAGGGCTTCCTCTGATGGATCAAGCAAGGCAAGAGGAGCCTTAGCAGTAGGGGGCTGCCGACTGAGGAAACTGCAGGAGGCAACGATTGTGGCTAGGTATCCATCAGGTCAAGCGCGCACAGCAGATCCTTGAACCACTCTTAACGATAATAATTGGTCTATATTACAAGTGGAAACAAAGGGAGAATTCCAACCAGAGCGACAATGCATATTGCAATGGAAACAACTCATGCTCCAGAACCGAGCAATAGAGCAAGTTAAAGTGCATTGAAAGCACTTTGGGCCAGATGAAGCTACATGGGAGATGATTGATCAAATGCGGGCTATGTATCCTTCATTATTTGTTGGTTCAAGCAAATGAGTTTTTAGTATATATTATAATATATATATATATAATATATATATATATATAATATATATATATATATATATATATATATATATCATACATATACATATTTCATATACATATACATATACATATGATTGTAAATGTTGCAATGAGTTGTGTTATAAAGCTCCATAAGCAGTATGTTTTGGTTTTCAACAATTTTCCTAGCCATAGGTGTCATAGAACACCGAGGAAAGTGTTCCCAAGGGGGAGGGTTTTGTAACATCCCCAAGTTAAAGTCTCATATAATAAAGGACAATAAAGGCAAAAAGAATAAGACCAAGGTCATGGGACACATATTCCAAGCTAAATGTTGGGCAAAGTGCTATAGTAGGCATCACTTATGGTTTATTATGGCTAAAAAAATTTGAAAATTCACTAGCAAAGACAAAGAGGCATTAATTGGCATTTAATTATGAAAATAAAGGAAAATAGGACAAAAGGGAGACGTAGAGACACAAATTTGCATGAGAGGGAAATTAGAAGAAAAATGAAGGAAAATGAAGAAAATAGAGGCATCAGAGAAACAATTCACAACTTTCTGTCAGTTTTGATTTTGATCAGTTGAGAGAAAGATAAAGAGCGAGCTCCAAGAGAGGGAAATCAAGCAAGACAAGGAAAGCCAAGGAAGGAAAAGGAAAGCAAGGAACAAGAAAAAGGAAGCAAAGGGAAAGCAAGGAGGATTGGGTCAAAAACTTCAGTAGGAGGATATTCTAGGTAACAGGCTACATGTATGATTTCATAGCTGATTTGTGAATGCATGATATATGTATTTATTCATTTGGTTCATTTGTTGTCATTGGGATGGGTTTTGCCTTGTTTGACAACTGTTTTAGCCTTGCCTTATCATTTTAGATATCCATGGTGTGATGGGATTTATTATTGGTTAAGATTTGGATTTCCATAAGGTTTTGGATTCGGGTGAGGTGGTCTTAGAAAAAATTCCAAGGGTTGGGGGTGGAGATGGTTTTCTCTGGGAATCCCTCGATAGGTGGGTGGAGACAAGAAAATTACTCAAAGTATGGTGAAGGATTTATGAGGCATCCAAGCTGTATAGTTTCATGATCTCGAGAATGGTTTAGGTGAGATCATGGTAGCATGAGGTTGGAGGTGATTTAACCTCTAGAGACCCTAGTTGTTTATGTCTTGGTTTATCCTATAAGATCCCACATTCATGCTTGGAATATGGCACATGGGTGATTGGTAGAATAAAGATTTAATTAAGCTTAATCTATGGTTGGGTGATATGCGAAAATCCTTGACTTGGTTGGATTTTGCGTATATAATTAAGAGCTATTTTCATAATGTGATTCATGAGCACATGTACTTGTTATTATATTGATTATATGACATTTTTCATGGTTCCTAGTCTGGTTATATGATGGTTACAAGCATGGTTCTATGATATGTTCTAGCTATGGATCTTGTCCATGATTTGATATGTTAATGAATGGTTGATGAATGCATGGGATAACAAGTGCTATTGCAACTATTATGTGAGGGAATTATATGTTCATGATGATTCTCAAATGAAATTCAGACTCTTAAGATCAGATATTCATTCATGACATGTTGCTTCTATGTTTGTCATATGTTTGAAGAAATGTATGTCATGGTTAGGCATGGTTAGATCAAGTTCTTCTTCAAGTTTTGAATGATTCACATTGTTAGCATCTTATTTATGCTTCTGGGAAGTTATAGGTGGTTTTGGGCAGTGGTTTGGATACTAGCCTAAAAAATTGGCTCAGATTCCGGAACTGCAGGCACAAAACTAGGGGTTTTGGGCCATAACTTCATGGAAGTAAGTCTGTGAGTGCATTTATAGCCTCATAACTACATGGATGCAGTGTCAAGGGTGTAGTTATGGGTCTAGATTAGTAAAAAAGAGTTCCAACTTAGGGATTGGTCACCTGGGGTGGTTTTTTAGCTCTTGGGTGGTCTGAATCCCCTTAGGAAGGTCATAAAGGTTTCAGTTTGTAGGCCCCACTTCCTTAACTGGAACTTGGAGGTCAAATAATGTCATAGTAGCACTCAACTCATGTTAAGCCTAGTGGGATCTTGAAATCCGGTAAATGTAGGAGGGGGCGTTACACTTGGTTAGAGACCAAATTGAGGTAGAGGTGATGCCCTTCATCACGGACCCTGATTGTTGCTGAAAAGATGAAATTGGGTATTATCTTCTTTTGGTGTTACAATGGTACACGAAATCCTTCATGGCCTAAGATTTAATGTCGCAAGAATAGGAATGGTAAGAGACTTGTGAGTGCCTATAGTTGATTTAGAAGCATAAATACTTCCTAACCATATTGGTTTAATGGTTGGTTAGGATGCATGGATGTAAAATTTGAATGGATGCACAAGGCTCTTCTAGGAGCACCCACATAATGCCTCATTCTGTGAAGAAGTGGGTAGGTCACACTACTCCACTTTAATTTCTGAATTTTATGTTATTTTTTATATGCAATCTGTAGCACCCCCTCCTAGGTCTACCCAAAGTAACCACGCCAACTAGGGTAAACATGAGGAGAGATGCTACTACAATCAAAATTCAACCTCCTATGTCACCTTAAGGAAGTGAAATAGATGGAACATCAGATACAATCATCCAACATCATCAACAAAACCCTCAGGAGACAAGTCAGCCACTCAGACAAACTGTCCCTAGGTCTCACTACTATTCTACAGCTCTTAGGCCATTATTGTTGGGTTGTGTTATATTCTTTCCACGACTAGCCGCCCTAGTTAACAGGGGGGTTAGAGGGGGGGGCGAAGCCCCCTCTTCGTTGCGCAGCGGGGGGGTGGCAGGCCCACCTATCCAGGGGGTTTGAGGGGGGTGGGTAGCCCCCCTCTATGAGGTCCAGGGTAGCACCCCGAGGAATTTTTTTTCGGACCCTATATTAGGTGGGGCGAACCTACGTATGGTTTTGTGCATGGTTTTCGCACATGGTTTTGGGCGTGATGGTTTTCGGTCCATGGTATTAGATGCTTCGACATGTATATATATGTATTGTAACATTGAAAGGAACATAATGAAAAATCAATTTGGTAGTCTCGGTTTTGGGATCCATTGGAAAACTCTGTGTCTTGTGTTTTATTGTGTTATGCTCTGCGCATTGTTTATCTTATATGT
>APFE031382286.1:100409-114361 GCA_000404065.3 Pinus taeda | reverse complement strand
GACACTATCAACTACAGAGGCAGAATACATGGCAGCCACTCATGCAAGCAAGGAAGCAGTTTGGTTGTAGAGATTGTGTTCAAGTATGGGGTTAGTATAGGGAACTATAAGGATAGACTGTGACAGCCAAAGTGCAATTTTCTTGGCAAAGAACCCTGCTTATCATTCAAAGACAAAGCACATTGATGTTCAGTATCACTTTGTGAGGGATATGATAGAAGACAAACAGGTGTTGTTGGTAAAGGTGGACACTTTGAAGAATACTGCAGATGCATTGACAAAATATGTGAGCTCTGAGAAGTTCTCTTGGTGTAGAGAAACAATGGGCATTGCAGGGCTGGATAAATGACTAAGTTATCCTATGCCCCCTTGTGGAAATAAAACAACTAGTGGGAGAATGTTGCGTTGTGTTATATTCTTTCCACGACTAGCCACCCTAGTCAACTGGGGGGTTAGAGGGGGGGTGAGTAGCCCACTATGCGGGGTCCATGGCAACACCCTGGGGTAATTTTTTTTGGACCCTATATTAGGTGGGGCGAACCCACCTATGGTTTTGTGCATGGTCTTCACACATGGTTTTGGGCGATGGTTTTCGGTCCATGGTATTGGATGCTTCGACATGTATATATATGTATTGTAAAATTGAAAGGAACATAATGAAAAATCAATTTGGTAGTCCCAGTTTTGGGATCCATGGGAAAATCTCTGTGTATATGTGTTTTATGTGTTATGCTCTGCATTGTTTATTTTCTGTGTTTTAGAATTTGTATGCAGGTAATTTCTGTATGGGGTTAAAACCTACATTACACTCTCATGCTATGGGAAAGGGAGCAACCAACAACCTAAATTCACTCTCACAGGCTTATCTGCCAGTGACCGTGGACCAGAATTGCCAGTTATGTGCCAACGATCCCAGGATTTAAGCCACTTTTCTAGCCCATAATCTTGGCCTCTGCCTAGAGCTTGTTGTAACTTCCAAGATTCATTAAAAACATTGTAATAATGGTGATCAATCTAAAATCACCCTCAGGAATAGGCCTGAGCATCCCCAATCGGGACTGACATTATGTCAAACACTTGGCATCAATGCAACCTATAGGTCTAGGATACAAGACAAAGCATAAACGACTAAAAGAACTTATGAAGGATCATCTCCTTCTCCATTGAACTACTACATCATCAATTAGGTCTTGCATCCATCCATTTAATAGTTACAAGTAAATATATGAAATAACCATGACATAAACCAGTCATTCAACCATGCTTATAACCAACATAAAACCATATAAATATCAGAGATATGACAACCATTAGATCCACATATAAATCAGTGCAAAAGCAAGAGAACTTAGCTTTTATTAATTATAGGAAAATCCGACCAGGTTCAGGACTTCCACATACCACCTGACCATAGACATCGCTGGACCAAATCTCTCTTTCATCCAGTCTCTCCCGTGCCATATTCCAAGCATGAATGTGGGATAGCATAGAACAACTAATCCAGGAACAACAAAGGGATTATAGAGGTTAAACCACCTACACCCTCATCAAACCATGATCATACCAAAACTGGTGCTCTGATCACAACCGAACAAAACTTGGAATGCCATCTGGAATCCATCATTATCCTTGAGGAATTTTCCTTCTCCTTGTCTCTTAGGATTTACCACAATCCAAACCCGGATCACTAGGTCCTAAACCAAGATTGCTCCCTCAGGCTTACTGTGTATCCCGCCAAAATCCGTCAAGGGATTCCTAGGCCTTTGGGAATGAACCTTGAGACCACCTCTGCCCCAAATTCCGATATCCATGTGAAAAACCAAAGCTCAAAAATCAAAATAAACATCCCAACATACCATGGCATCTGGAAAAAGGCTAGGCTAGGCTGAAATCCACTATCATAACTCAACAATACCATAACACTGACAACAAGAGAACCATACACCAACATGCAAAACCATGCATGTCAAAACCAACTAGGAAACAGCACATGCAAAAGGTTACCTGCAAGCATTCCTACTGAGTCTACTTGATCTTTATTTCCTTCCCTTTTTCCTTGCTTACCTTCCTTTCCTTTGCTTGCTTTTCTTTGCCTTGCTCCAAATTAGAGTGCTCCAAGAAAACTCTAAGTGACCAAGAGAGTGAGTGAGAGATAGAATAATGAGAGAGCTCCAAACTTGAACTTGACAAAAGGCATGAATTGATCCTTAGAATCCTTTTTATGCATGAGGCCTCTAATTTCTTCATTTTCCACTATTTTCCTTCAATTTCCTCCTCACATGCAACCTGTGACCCTTCACCTTACTTTTCTCCTAATTTCCTTTATTTTCATAAATAAATGTGCCAAAATTTCCTTTTTGGTTTTTAATTCCTTTGCCTCATCCTTTGACAATTTCCTTAGCCGAAACACACATCTAGTGATGCCCACTAGGATATCTTTGCCCAACATTCAACTTGGAATAAGTGTACCTTACCCGTGGTCTTATTTTTCCTTTATTAACTTTTATTATATGAACTTTTCACCAGGGCTGTTACAGAATCGTCCCCCTTAGGGAACACCGTCCTCAGTGCTAAACCACACCAAGACCTCAGCAAAATTGCTAAAAAGCAAATATACTTCCTATGGAGATTTATAACTTAGCTCATTGCAGTATTTATAATGAAGAACCTGCTCAAAAGAAAAACATCATGAAAACATGAAAAGATAATAACCATAACGCTTATTGGAGCTTTATAACTTAGCTCATGGTGATATTTACATCCATATACATATACATATACAAATATCAAAACATCAACAAAACATATGCCAAACATAAACCAATCATCAACTAAAATTGCTTTGCCTCAACAGGAAAACAATGAAGGATATAGGGCCCGCATTTGATCCGCCATCTCCCATGTAGCTTCTTTAGGCCCAAAGTTCTTCCACTGCACTTTAACTCGCTCTATGGCTTTGTTCCTGAGCATGAGATGTTTCCACTATAATATGCATTGAGGCTCCGACTGGAACTCTCTTTCTTGCTCCACCTGCAATATAGACCAATCAATAACATGATCAACATCCTTTATATACTTCTTAAGAAACGAAATAGGGAAAACATTATGAACTTTCACTATTGGAGGAAGTGCAAGTCGATATGCCACTTGTCCAATCCTCTCAAGGATCTCAAAAGGCCTGCAATACCATGGTGAAAACTTGGCACATGAAACAATCCTAAAAGAGATTTTCTTAGGCTTGATGCACAAATACACATGCCCCGCAACCTAAAACTCTTTGAACACCTTGTGCTGATCTACATAATTATTCTGTCTATCTTGTGCTACCTTGAGATTCTTCTTTATAACCTACATTTCCTGCTCCATATCTGCCAACATGTTTGTTCCAATAAGTACCCTGTTTAGTGGATCACTCTAGCTGATGGGAGTGTTACAACTCCACCCATATAATGCCTCGAAAGGACTCATCCTCAACGACTGATGATAACCATTATTGTATTCAAACTCTACCAATGGAAGATACTCCTCCCATTTCCTATGTTGGTGCATCACATACATCCTCAACATATCCTCCAAAAACATGTTGACCCTCTTTGTCTGACCATCTGCCTATGAATGATAAGCTATACTGAAGACCAACTCTGTACCCAAGCCTACAAATAGATCCTTCCAAAATTTGGAAGTGAACATTGCATCCTTGTCTGACACAACCTTCTTTGGAACACCATGTAGTCTCACTATCTCTCTGATGAACACATGTGCTACCTCAACGACTGAATATGTAGTCTTCACTAGGATGAAGTGAGCTACCTTGCTCAACCTGTCAACCATGACCATAATAGAATCATGCTGCTTCACTGTCCTTGGAAGACCTGTAATTAAATCCACAGAAATGACCTCCCATTTCCATTTTGGAATTGTAATAGGCTATAGTAAACCACCTCGATGCTTACATTCCGCCTTACTGGCTGACAGCCTAAACATCTAGCCACAAACTCTGCCACTTCCTTCTTCAGATTCGGCCAATAGTAAAACTTCTTCACCGACGTCAATGTCTTATGATATCCTAGATGACCCGAATATGGTTTCACATGAACCTCCCTCAGGATAAGCTTCTTGAGCTCACTGCAATTCAACACATAGATCCTGTCTCGAAACCTCACCAAGCCATCTACTGTGAGATGATAGTCTGCATCCCGATTCCTTGTATTTGTACTTACACCTAAACTTGTACCTGTGCCTGTACTTAGCTATAACCTGTGCATGATATCCATGTATTTTTCATCCCGTTGTCCTGCTTACAATATCCTATCTTGTAACTCTGTCCCATAGGAGCTTATAACTGCTATATGATTTACCTGTACCTCCCTGCTAAGAGCATCTGCAACCTAGTTCTCCTTCCCTTTGATGTATCTGATCTTGAAGTCGAACTCACTAAGGGTATCCAACCATATAGATTGCCTAGAATTTAGATTCGGCTGGTTAAACAAATACCTCAACCCATTGTGATCGCTCATCAATGTAAACCTTCTGCCCAAAAGATAATGTCTCCACATCTTCGATGCATGTGTAATCTCTGCTAGCTCAAGATCATGCGTTCCATAGTTTTGCTCAAGCTCATTCAATTTCTGTGACTCATAGCACACTACCTGTCCTTCTTGCATGAGAACTCCACCAAGTCCCCCCTTACAAACATCGATACACGCTACAAACTCCTTATCTGGATCTACAATCTTTAGCGCTGGTGCATATGTGAGCAACTGCATAAGCTGCTCAAAACTATCTTCACATTCCGTCGTCCATTCAAACTTCTTACCTTCCGTTGCATTGATGTGATAGGATATGCAATGTGTGAGAAGTTGTTGATGAACCTCCCTTTGTAACCTACTAATCCCATAAATGATCTCTCCTCATCTACATTCTTAGGGGTTGACCATTCCATGATGGCCCATATCTTTTCTAGATCTACTACTATACCGTCCTTGGAGACAACATGGCCCAAGTAGTGTGCCTAAGTATGAAAGAAGATGCACTTGCTAAACTTAGCATACAACTGATGTTCTCTTAGAAATCTCAACATTGCTACTAAATGTTTGACATGTTCTTCCTCATTCTTAGAATATACCAGTATGTCATCAACGAATACAATAACAAACTTGTTCAAATAAGGATGCAACATACTATTCATCAAACACATGAATGTAGCTAGAGCATTAGTCAAACCGAATGGAACAACAACAAACTCATAATTCCCATACCTAGTCCTGAACGCAGTATTGAAGATATTCTCTTCCTTGACGCGTACCTGATGGTATTATGATCTCAAGTCAATCTTAGAGAACACTGCTACTCCCTTTAGATGATCGAATAAGTCATCAATCCTTGGCAAAGAATATTTGTTCTTGATGGCCATTTTGCTCAGCTGCCTATAGTCAATGCACAATCTAAGAGTACCATCTTTCTTATTTACAAACAACATTGGTGTGCCCTGAGGTGATACACTGGGTCTGATGTATCCTTTGTCCACCAACTCAGGCGTGCTCATCTTGTAAGGTGCTTTCAATGTTGGAGCTGCCCCTAGTACTAACTCAATATAAAATTCTACCTCCCTGTGAGGTGGAAACTCTATAATGTCCTCCGGAAATACATGCTGAAACTGTTGCAATACTGGGCACCTGCTCAACCCATCAGCATCCTCAGTCTCATTACCCTTGTCACTGGAAATGTGTACTGCAAAAATCACACAACCTTTTTTGTAACTACGCTTAGACTGCATAGAGGTAACCATCCTCACTGATATAAGCTTCTTCTTTCCTTGCAAGGTCCACTATCATCCACACACTCAATGGCCTTGTTGAAGCAATCCACTTTGGTTCTGTGAAGGTATAACCAATCCATACCCAAAAGCATACCATACGATCCCAATGGCAATACATTCAAATGCGCCACTGTAGGCATACCATTTAACTCGCTTATTTGTACCTGTAGCCAACTGTACCAACCAAGATTCTACATGCACTTCTTTTCTCAAAACACACTTATCCACAAGTTTAGGATTAATATAACTATAGTTAGATCTAGTATCAATCAAAATAGAAACAAATTGATCACAAAGTTTACCCTCCATCTCAATGGTCAATGCCTGATGATCTTCCTGCCTGTTGTCCACAACTACATAAATTCGAGGAATGCTATGACCAAAATCACCAACCGTATGCGCCTCCTGAGCACTTTATATCTGGGGTCTACCACCACTCTGATACTGTAGACGATCCCTCTTACGATGATCCTTACCGTATATCCAACACTACAATGGTTCCCTACCACTGCCTCTAGCCTGTTGCTCTCCATGTCCCTTCTCATATGTATTGAATCTCTTGTAAGGAAGTCCATTTTCTTTCTCACTCACATCTTGAGGTATTCCTCGGTTTGGTGGCCATTTTCCTTTAGCTATCTCATTTCTTTTCAAGTCATGTTTCAACTCAACTTTGCGCTTTGACTGCTCATAATAATGCTTCAAATTTCGGATGGCCTCCTCTAACTATCTAGGCTCATCGAGCTCAATCCGGTCTTTGTATGCAACTTGCAATCCACTGATGAATATCAGAACCTTAGCCTTCTCCTCTTTGAGGTAAGGCACATATCTCAACAGCTCCAAAAATATGCTAGTATACTCCTCATATGTCATAGAACCCATCCGCAACTCATAAAAATCATTAGCTCTATCATCATACTGCTTCTCAGACAAGTAATTCTTCTTGAAGAGCCTTTCGAATGTATGCCAAGTAAAGTCATCCTCATGTATGTCCTTGACATTCTTCACATCTTCCCACCAAATATCCGCTTTACCTTTGAGACTGAAAAGGGCTATCCTTGCTTTCATGTTTTCTGAGTAATCATGCAATGTAATGAATTTCCTCATGCCAAGCATCCAAGCCTCCACATCTTGCGATTTCTTCATCTCTCCATCAAAGGTAGGTGGATTTGCCTTCTTTAACTCATCTGGCAAGTATCCCTTATCATTCCTCCTGTATGGATGATAATGATGACGATCATTATGTCTATCAGAACCTGAGCTAGAGTAATACCTGTGTTTGTCACCCTTCCTATTCGGAGTGTCCAATATCCTGCCATATTTTATAATGTAGGATCTATCTAACCTATGTCTACTATGAGACCTGCTGCCATATGCCCCATTAGTTATGTCCTCATATCCATGGCTGATCCGAAGTGGTCCCTATCACTGCAAGTGTGACAAACTTTGAGTAGTATTGCATTCACCTCTGCTTGTTTCTCTTGTGACTGCATGATTTTGTCATTGTCTGCTTTGTAGCTCATTACTTCTTCCTTCAGGATTCTCAACATGTCTGCCAAGTCAGAAGAGTGTGCCACACCACGCTGCCCATCTAATGCATAGGGAGATTCTATGTAGTCTACCACCTTGCAACCCATCTAATCTCTTTCCTGCAAGGCATACTATGTCAGCTAAACCAAATAACAATAACCCAATGTAACTTAGCATAATTTAGGGAGGATACCTTGTCTGTAAGATCATCAAATCAATGTTATAGATGTATAACAAAATCATAACAACATATAGACATATATCAAATAAGTGTATTAATGCATAAACATCAGTCTAGCTAGGGTCTAGTCATCAATGCAAGGCCATATCAACAATGCATGCTATGATCTCATGCATGACAACAACCATTACTCCATTGCACACATTTCCACATGCAATTATCAACATGGATAAGCAATGCTTAATCACGACACATACATATGAAATCATGTAGTCAAGCATAAGTGATCAATTCTTGTAATCAACCTACAAGACTGATACATGTAATGAAAACATTCAAGAATGCACCTGACATACAAGGATGTAGTCAAGTGAAATATAATCAACATGTAAGTGACATATAGCAATATGCATCCAACCATAAGCTGTTGACGATGCATTCCACAAAATCACATCAAGATCCTCATGACAACCTTACTATAATCATAATCAACATGATGCAATGCAAGAAGCACATGGAATGCAAGTGTAAGGGACACACATGCAACTGACATGCATGCATGACCAAGCACCTTCACCCAAGGAGAGTGCAACCATGCTCTAATACCAATCTGTAACACCCCTCCTCCTAGGTCCACCCAAGCAGCCAACCAATCGGGCAAACATGTGATGGGAGAGGTTACTATAAGGATTTAATCTCCTTGGTGACCTTAAGGAAATGGAATCGACAAAACTCATCAAACAAACCCATCCACATCAATAATTACACCTCTAGGATACATGTCAGCCATTCAGACATCCTATCCCTGGGTCCCACTGATGTTTTAAGCCTCTTAAACCAAAGTCTCTCTCATGCTATAGGCAAGACAACAACCAGTAACTCAAAGTTGCTCTCGTAGGTTTCTGTGCCAGTGATTGTGGACTTTTCTCAGCAGACCTATGCCAGAGACCCCAAGATTTGAGCCACTTTTCTAGCCCAGAATCTCGGCATCTTCCTAGAACTTTCTACAACCTTCAAAATCCATCAAAGACATGATAACAATGCTGATAAATCAAAAATCAACCTCACGACTTGGCATGAGCATCCCTAACTGAGACTAAAATTTTGTCAATCACTTGGCATTAATGCAACCTATAGGTCCATGATACAAGACAAAACATAAATGACTGAAAGAACTTATGAAACATAACCAAAAGTATCACCTCCTTCTCCATTGGAATATTATATCATCAATTAGGTCTTGCATCCATCCATTTAACAATTACAAGTAAATACATGAAATAACCATGACATGAACCAGTCACATAACCATGTTTATAACCAACATTACACCATATAAATATCAAAGATATGACAACCATTAAATCCACATATAAACAAGTACAAAAGTAAGAGAACTTAACTTTTATTAATCATAGGAAAATCTAACCAAGTTCGGGAGTTCGAAGTACCACCCAACCGTAGACATGGCTGAACTAAATCTCTCTTTCATCCAGCCACCCCCGTGCAATATTCTAAGCATGAATGTGGGATCTCATAGAACAACCAATCCAAGAAAAACCAAGGGAATCTAGAGGTTAAACCACCTCCACCCTCACCAAACCATGATCACACCAAAACCGATGCTTTGATCATAACCGAACCGAGCTTGGAATGCAATCCGAAATCCATCACTCTCCTTGAGGAATTTTCTGTCTCCTTGTCTCTTAGGATTTGCCGCAATCCAATCCTAGATCACTAGGCCCTAAATCGAGACTAGTATCTCAAGCTTTACCACAATCAAAACCTGGATCACTAGGCCCTAAACCAAGACTTCTCCCTCAGGATTTACCGTGTATCCCGCCAAAATCGGTCAAGGGATTCCTAGGCCTTTGGGAATGAACCTTGAGACCACCTTCGCCCCAGATTACAAAATCCATCTGGCAAACCAAAGCTCAAAACCGAAATAAATTCCAACATACCATGGCATCCGGAAAAAGGCAAGGCTAGGCTGAAAACCACTGTCATAACCCGACAAAACCATGCCATTAACAGCAAGAGAACCATACACCAACATGCAAGGCCATGCATGTCCAAACCAACTAGGAAATCACACATGCAAAAGGTTACTTGCAAGTATTCCTGCTGAAGATGCTTGATCCTGCTCTTCTTCATTGATCCTTGATTTCCTTCCTTTCCCTTTTGCTTGTTTTTCCTTCCTTGATCCAAAGCTAGAGTACTCCAAGAAAACTCTAAGTGACCAAGTGTGTGAGAGAGAGAGAGAATAATGAAAGACCTCCAAACTTGAACTGACAAAAGGTTACCAAATGATCCTCAAAAGTCTTTTTATTAATAAGGCCTCTATTTTCTTCATTTTCCATTATTTTCCTTCAATTTCCTCAGCACATGCAACTGTGACCTTTTACTTTCATTTTCTCCTATTTTCCTTTATTTTCATTAATAAATATGCCAAAAATGCATTTTTTCCTTTGCCTTTTCCAATTTTTCTTAGCCAAAACACACATCTAGTGACGCCCACTAGGATATCTTTGCCCAAGATACAACTTGGAATAAGTGTCCCTTAACTGTGGTCATATTTTGCCTTTATTAACTTTTATTAAATGAAATTTTCATGAGGGATGTTACAACTAGTGCTCTTCTTGTAGTAAAACGCCCTGGTGCATACTTAGAAGGAGCACCAACATAGTTTTTAATTTAAAAAAATGTGGTGTTATATTCCAATGAATCACCGGTGCAGTTCATGTATTTAAATGCCCCAGTGCATCTTCCAAAGAGCACCGTGAGGTGGATTTTGTTTTTCTTACAAAAAATGGTGCTATAGTCTAACAACGCACCGGTGTGGTAAATGTATTAGAATGCCCCGAGGCGCCTTAACAAAAGCACCATTGTATAATTTTTAATTAAAAAAACAGTGCTTTTGAATTTCTTACGCATTGGTGCTGTTATAATAACGCACCTGAACAAGGTTAAATAAAAAAAAAAACCTCTTGGTCATAAATTTCATTTTTACCATCTACAATATTGTAGAGCTTTGAAGCACCGATACCACTCTTGCCTCATGCAAGTGTCGTGACATCAATGCTTCTCTTGCTCACCATCCTTCCATACGGTGCTCAATGCATGACTTTCCAATTTTCTCAACTAATGGTGAATTTTTCTTCTTCTTCTCAATTACGTGTTAACAATGCCTCCCATGAGCAAATGTCCAGGTGATGTCTATGTTTCTCTAAAATTTATTTTTTTAGTGCATTATAATTGCAAATTAACTCAAAAAAACTATTGTTGTTGTTGTTGTTTTTATTTTTATTTTTTCCCTTGCGTGGTGTGCTCAATACGTTCGGCTTGCACCAATAATGGTGCACTCTATAAATTTACACGATGCACCATAATTCGGTGCGCGAACCTAACACATCGCTATTGTTGCAGTGCGTATCGTAAATGAAAACAAATCGGGAAAATATATAAATTATAAGTCTGTGCGTACATTTTTAGGTTACGCCTGGTGCATTTATATTTACCAAGCACACTGCAAAAATAATATTAAAAAATATAACTCGGTGCATTCGATAACCTGAATGTTTCGTACTAGTGCGAAAATTTTATAAGTGCGCACAAGTGCATAAGTGAGATGCACCACAATGAAAATTTAAATATGTGAACCAACAACGGTGCGTCATACGTAAGTGCGCAATGATTCTAGTGCAGTTGTGTTTGATAATGTACTAGAGCCGGTGCATTACTGTTTGTTGGGCGGATTGATGATTTTTTATTTTTTATTTTTTTAATTGAAAGTTATGTTTCCATATTTGGAGTGTTTAGGAGCAGGGTTTCCATTGTCTATCTTGAGGCGTGGTATAGCCCCTCCGAGGAGGATACATATTTTATCACTAACCTATCCTAGAGAGGGGAGGATTTTCCCCAGTTCCCTAATGTCCCCCATGGGGTTGCAACAGAGAGATAGGTTGCCTACTCAGAGATATGTTGGGCCTCTTGTAATGCGTCCAACATATTTTAGGTGCATGGTGGAAAACTACAAATTTCTTCTTTTGTTGCATAGGAGGTTAGGTGCCTCTTGTTATTAGTCACCACCATGGCATGCTTTAGTAGTGATGGGAAATGAATTTTTTTGCCCTCTTTTTGTATTATGTCAATTCTTTGATTTAGGCACCATGATTTATCAGATGGTCTGCCATTTTTAACAACAGACGTAGTAGTGCCATCCTGGTTCGCAACAGAAGATGATGGATGGTCAATGTCTCTCAAACCCTGAGGTGGAGGATGAGGTGGCTGGTCTGCAGTAAAAGACGATGGATAGTCAACTACTACCTTAACATCTGTCAAAATATGAGGTGGAGGAGGAGGTGGTTGGTCTACTCTGTCACGAGAAACATAAGGCACATCCTCTAGCTCTCACATCTAATCGTCAGGCGACTGAGGAGGGGGTGTACTACCAGAAGGATCACCGAAAACCTAACCATGATCGAATAGGGTAGTACTACAAGAAGAATCATGATAACCACCCTCATTATCATGATCCGAAGGGGTAGCACTACATGAAGACTCACATGACGTATCTATCATTGCATGCCATGCATCCCTCATTAATGCCAGTAGCCTACTAGCTATGATGATATGACACATAAGAGACATCATCTCGTGCGGATAGTCCCTGTAGAAATCCCCAAACCTAGGATCTGCATTGATGCCTTGAGCCCTCGGAGGGCAGACTTCCTCCTCAACCAAAACTCTAGAAATTTTGTCACATTAATCCATCCAAAATATCATACCATCCCTATGGGCCTAGACACCCACACCCCCTGAGGATGTGCCTCATCCTCTTGGACCTCGCCCATCTCCTCATCTAATCCATCCGGTAGGGGAGGAGGCATGTACCCTTGGAATGTGTCGATGTCTAAAAAATATATAGTACACAACAATAATTAGATAATTTCATTAAATAATTTAATAAAACAAGTTAAAGAACGTGCTAAAATAAATTGTATTCGAATTAATTAAAACAATAAAATGAAACTAGATTAATTTAAATAAAACACTAATATTACCTCTATCATCTGGAGGCTCAGCCGATGTGAAGAGGATGTTGGGACACTATCTCCAATCAATACCTACATACGGAAGTGGAAAAAATATAAAAGCATGGTCAAACTCACTGGCCAGTAGCATCAGTGCTTGGGCGGAAATCTTGGTTGGATACTTTGGCAAGCCCCTCTTGGGAATCATCTGGTCCCACATGCGCATCTAGACCTCAGTCATCGGCCTAGGAGGGCAACATTCAAATGTAGGCCTCGTCTTTAGAAACCTCTAAAAAAGTAAACAAAAAAGATTTGAAGTGAAAGGGAAGCTTGCCCTCCCATGTATCATCACACAACTTCTATCTAAAGCCATACAAAACTACCTTAAAAAAATGGCAGACCATCTGATAAATCATGGCACCTGAATCAAAGAATTGACACAATACAAAATGAGGGTAAATAATGCATTAAACATCATTACTAAAGCATGCAATGGTGGTGACTAATAATGAGAGGCACCTAACCTCTTGTGTAGCAAAAGAAGAAATTTGTAGTTGTCCACCATGCACCTAAAAATATGTTGGATGCACTACATGAGGCCCAACACATTTATGAGTAGGAAAGCTAACTCTTTGCTGCAACCCCATGGGGGACATTAGGAAACCCTGGAAACCCTGTTCCTAAACACTCCAAGTATGGAAACATAACTTTCAATTAAAAAAATAAAAATAAAAAATCCTCGATGCGCCCAAAAAATAGTAATGCACCGGTTCTAATATGTTATCAAACACAACTGCAGATAGATGTGAATGTGATAACAATTATTTGACATGAGATGTATATTAATTTGAGGATGCGTGCGGTGATGATGTTAGATTACAATGTTTGTGTTTTGTTAGATGTGACACGATGATGATGCCCAGTTAAATTATTAGATTTATGTGCTTGCTAATGACATTTATATGTGCTAGAGGTGTATATAACTAGATGATGGTAGTGAATTTGAATGTGTATCTTAGATAATGTTTTTGTTTATTAGATGGTTATCATCATTATGTTTATTTTTATGAAATAATATTGATTATAAATTATGTATTGGCGAACTTATATCAAAATTTTATATATGAAATTGCATGCAAAACGATCTACTTTAGAAAAAAAATGAAAAGATATTTTTATAAATTACAAAGTTTAGTATGGTTGAAACTATGATTGTAAATTCCAACAAATATTTTTCTATGGCTTACATAGTTCATTCATATTCATTCTAACTTAATTAGTAAAATATTTCAATACTCACAAGGAAAAAATAATTAAAGGTAAAATTATTTAGTTAGTTCTTATTAAGACGAAAATGTGTAACTCATTCAATTTTTAATATAAAATATTAATA
>APFE031382286.1:86534-99477 GCA_000404065.3 Pinus taeda | reverse complement strand
GAAGTTCTCCCTTGAAGAGGCAAGTGAACTTTTTTCTAGTAATAAAGATATAACATTTTGGTGCTATTTTGGTT
This sequence comes from Pinus taeda, assembly GCA_000404065.3. Lineage (NCBI taxonomy): Eukaryota > Viridiplantae > Streptophyta > Pinopsida > Pinales > Pinaceae > Pinus > Pinus taeda. The sequence continues at coordinate 99,403 of APFE031382286.1, read as the reverse complement.
CTTTATTTACTGTTGTACTTGTTTAAATTTAACTCTTTTTAATAATAAATATGCGTTAAATAATATAAAAATCATACTATATTAGATTTAAACTTTTGACAAATAATATATTTGATTACTTCTTACTGTTGTACTTGTTTAAATTTAACTCTTTTTAATAATAAATATGCGTTAAATAATATAAAAATCATACTATATTATATTTAAACTTTTGACAAATAATATATTTGATTACTTCTTAATGAATAACTCAAGAAATCTTACTTTTTCCATAGACTTATCACGAGATAGTCACTAAAATTCATGTTTTCATATTTTTCCTAGCTAATATTACTCCATGTTCATAATGATAAAGAAACATCTACTTTAAATAATTTACGTATAAATACATAAAACTAGATATTTATTTTACATAATCTAAATAGGAAAAAAAATGCATCACCAAGTCTATTAGAAAGTCAAAAAAATGCCTCTTAATCACCATCATATTATTTATCATTTAATTCTTAGCCATAAAATATTTCTAATTCAACTTTTATTTATAATTAGCATTGAAAAGAAAATTCAAAACAGTTCCATTATCCATGAAGAAAAAACTAAAACCTCTCATGCATCCATGTAAGCCCATTTGTTCTCTTATTGTCCATAAAAAGGCGTAATCAACATTTTATACATGCATAAGACCTCCTTTTGGTTTACATAATTTTGCAAGAACTGTAATTTAAATATAGTCAACATGACTTTACTTCTCATGTCAAGAATTTAATCTTACATATTAATACACAATTTTTTCATTGTTAAAATCCTCATAGAGTTATCACTATATGATTGATATTGATTTTGAGCTAAACAAGAAGAAAAAGCATGTGAACTGATGAATAAACCAATAAGTATCTAAATCGAGAATAAATCTTCAATGTTGTTTCTAAATTCACTATTTTCTCATTTTGGTTATATTCTTCTCATTTTCCTATTTGAGAAGGATTGTGACCTTGAATCCTTATTATCATAGATATTGTACTTAATTGGAAATACTTAGTTTTAAGTGTAAAAATGTTTCCACTACAAAAAAGCGTGTAAAAACGTTTGTGAATATGATCAATTATATAAAATGCCAACAAGATGAATAAATAAACAATATATTTAGCAAAATAAAGAAAATAAAAACATAGAACAATAGTATAAATGATGAAATCATACAAGTACATATCACTCTCTATTGTCATCACACTGATTATCTTCCTCGCTTGGCATTATACACCGTTGTTCTCAAAAATATGTTTTGATCTAGGGTCGTGTCTTAATACAAACCACCAATCCCTATCTAACACATCTGGGTAAAAAAACACATGGTAGCAATGTTTTGGGAAAACAAAAAGCTCCCTAGCTTCATGCCACATCTTTCTAGAGTTGATAGATATCAACCCACTATCATGATATTCCTTTACATTATTCCGATCAAAGGTGTCCCACCACTTGCACCTAAAAATAACACATTGAAACGAGGAGAATTCAATTTGAATGATCTTTTATATATTTCCAACGTAACCTAATGTCCCCTGCATTAGTTTTTTATCGCGGTGGCTAGCACGACTAGATTGGTCGTACTCGATTTCCAATCCACAATCTTGTGTCATGCAACCATCATCGACATCCTCCATGCAAAAATGATGTCCATATGTCCACATAGATCGGAACAAATGCACCTATACAAAAGTGAAAAAATTACAGTGTCACGTGTATAATAAATCAAACACAATTATATCTATATATATATTATCATATATTATATAATATATTATATATATATATATTATTTATTTAATTATATATATATATATATATATATATAGAATATTATATATATATATTTCAAAGATGCAGCATGAAGTTAAAAATGTACAAAAAGAGATTATAATTACTAAGTTACTACACCCAATCCCTATGTTTAGCGCATCCTCTTCAGCACGTGGGTAACGACCAGATGCATCATATTTCTTTCTGAGTTGTTCAACAACTCAACTATTAGGGCATGTCATTGGCATGTTTTATGTTAAATGATCAGAATAAGGCACACTTCTACCATTCAAATGTTTGAATTATTTCTTATCATTATCCCATTTCCTCCTCTTTTGTTCATACAATGCGACCCATAGTTGTGTCACTTCCATAGTGTAAAGAAGGAAGTTGTTGATGGCTCCAAATTTTGATTTCGCTAATGAAATAAAACCAACACACACACACACACACACATATATATAGTACATATGAGATCAAAATATGTATTAATGTGAAGTTCAATGTGAATAGCTACTTGTATAAATTTGACAAATGATAAGGCACTTACTCTTTATCATGTGCCTCTTTCCATTCGTTTTGAGAAGCTCCCCTTCTCTTTTGTATTCATCCCTTTCGTCATCCCAAATCACCGCACCTGGTGTGTTGTCGGTCTGCTTGTTGTGTTCACTGGCATAATAGAAAGACTCATATGATATATACCCCTCTACCATAGAACCCTTAGGTTTTTCCCTTTGTTGAACAAAACTTTTCAATTTCTTCATGTATATCTCTAAGAAGAACATTCAACGACAAGAAACCACCCCAACTAATTCAACCTCATCTACTAGGTGAATTAGAAGACGAACCTGCAAATCCATGAAACTTGTCGACTATTCCTTCTCAAACATACAAGCAATCTCAACTATCTCTTGATGCTACCATGGAATTCTAGCCATATGAATCTCCTTTGATGTGATCCAATGTAAAAATGCAGATAATTTAGATATGGCACGCTGTAGGTATTTTGGGAAGTCACGGTTCACACACCCATGCATGAGAATAGGATAATTACACTGCACATTAAATATTACACTATACATAAAATAATTATAAAATATCCCATTGCATAAAAAAAGAAAGAAAAAAATCATATTTTTGATATATATACTCTTAGAAGGTTCAAATGGTCATGCGATTTCAACCCCGAAAAATGGTTTTCCACAGCAAAGAAATGCCTTAGTGAAGACCCATAAAAATAAGGCACCCTCACACTCATTTTAACTTCCTTTTCCAAAGAGGTATCATCTTACTTTAAAATACATGGGACATCACCTTCTTTGAAATACCAAGAGGGACCAACCTCTCCTCTAGTTTCTTGTCTTGGCCAATGTTTCTTTTTAGTTTTTGAAGAAATAAGATCTCTCTGAACAACCAATGTGTCATTTTATTTCGATGATATGTGCCTCCATGAATAAGATGAAACATTTTTAAATATATGCATGGGATCTAGTAAGTGGGAAATCTTAATATGCTTCTGATATGGTAGCTCATAAAAGACAAATTTCCTTTTGGTCCCAATGGGAAATTTCTCAACATAGGTGTCGAAGAATTTTGGATCATCGAACATAGGCTCCCCATTTGAGTCAAACATTTCTACAAACTCCTTCTGCTTCTCTCTCTCATATGTACTAACCCATTCAATTGGTGTCATTATTGCATGCCTTTGGGTTCTCTTCGGTTTACCATTGAAAGCAGATATTTCTCTTCTGTAAGGGTGTTCTTCTGGGAGGAATACCCTAGAGCAGTCATACAATAGCTTTCATATGTGGTCAGACCACCTAGCTTTCAGAGAAGGTCCACAACATTTACACCCATGATACACTTTTGTTACAAGACTTGCAAAATTATTGTATACAGAAAAATACGTTAGCGACCATGAAGATCAGAACAATTTTAGCAAATTAAATTAAGATGTGAATCAATATTGTTACTTATATAAACAAATCAATGAAAATGTAATTTATCAGAGCAAAATCCTAAGCTTGTATAATCATGTGTGGTGTAGGCATATATGCCATACAACGTAAAACTCCTCTTTGTTGCGATGGGTCTTGATACATCGTACACATGTATCCCTTCCCATAATTCCTTCAATTCATCTACCAACGGTTGTAAGTAGACTTCCATATTACTCACTTGTCTTCCACCATCGACTATGAGAGACAACATAAGATGTTCATTCTTCATGAACAACCTTGGGGGGATAGTGTTATTGATCACTACTAGATGCTAAACATAATAGTTGGTGTTTTGGAGGGAATATGGGTTGATGCCATCCATGGCTATGTTGAGTCATAGACTTCATACTTCATCCTTGAATGTTTTAGGCTATGTATCCTCTATATGCTTCATGGCTATTGAATTTGCTGGGATTCACATAACTCTGAAACTACCAATGAAATATATTAAAACACAAGACTCAAATCTACTCTATTTCTCTGTGGAATTTAATTCACGATTGAGAACAAAAATCATAAAAATGCAAGAATAAACATCACACATACATAGAGATTTATATAGGGGAAGGAAACTGCTCAAAACCCCTTTGTATCTGTATTTCATTAATCAAAGAATAGGGATGCATATGTTGCGCAAGCCTGAGCACAACTTGCAAGTGTATATTCTATCCCTCTTCCTAGTTGATTGACCCTGGCAAACACTTAGCCACTTTTAAAGCCCTCCAAGATCCTATTTCCTTGCATTGTTCCTTAAGGAATTAAGCCCTATTAATTAAGAAAATTCCCTCAATTAAATTGCGTAAGTCCTTTAAGTTGATCCTCTGACTACATGCATCACGTGTACATATTGGAATAGTCTACAACTGATAGTACAGTGCCTTGGAATATCCATCTCAACTGGGTAATTCGAATTCTCTACATGCATCAATTATTTCGGGCTGATTGATTAGTTAATTGGTTTATCACTGAGTGTGGTTGAATTCACACTTCCACAACTTGACCTTCCACTAGTTCCTCCAACAATTAGAACTAGACTAACTAACCATAACTCAATTTAACTGAAAGATATTGCTACAAATTAACAATCAATCATAATGTACTGAACTCAAGCTTCCTCAACTCGAATTAACTGAGTTAAATAAATGACAAGTTCCATGTCACCTCAGTTAACTACCTCCAAGATTTCTGTTGATGTAGAAATTCGATTTTTCTCTAGTTTGACCAAGGCAAGGTCAAACTGAGATTTTCTTGTTGCATTTTCAACACTCCCTCTCGAAAAGAAAGGGATTATCAGTTACCTCGATCTTGCCTCTATGGAAGTCGAATTTTCCTCTTGATAAAGCCTTTTTCAAAATGTCTCCATCTTGTTCCTTTGTTGGAATGTATTCCAGCAACATTATTGACCTCTGCACACAATCCCGTAGATGGTGATACCAAATATCTTTATGATTGGATCAATCATGAAATATAGTATTTTCAAAGAGCTTGGTGCAACTATGAATATCACAGTAGATCACAGTTGGATCCATCATCTGACCAAATAGTCCCACAAGAATCTTTCTCATCCATATTGCCTCACATGTTGCTTGACTGGTAGCCATGTATTTTGCTTCTATTTAGTTTAGTGCCATAGATCTTTGCTTCTACTATACCAAGAAACAACTGTGGACCCAACACTGAAAATTCCTCCTGATGTACTCTTTCGGTCTGATGGACTCCCCGCCCAATCCGCATTTGTGAAGCCACATAACTTCACTCCCTCTATCTGTTTGTACCATAGTCCAAATTGAGTACTGCTTATGAGATACCATAAAACATGCTTAGTTTCCTTCCAATATAATTTTTTGAGCCTAACCATAACTTGAATCAACTAGTTGATTGCATAATGCATATTTGGTCATGTGTTCACAAGATACATTAGTGAACCCACAAGTTGTCGTTAAATGGTAGCCTCCACTTCCTCACCTGAAGTGGCATCCTCTTTCCTCCAACTGGTAGCTAAAGGAGTCTCCATGGGTTTGATATTCTCCATGCAAAACTTCTTTAGTATCTCATTTGCATAATTACCCCTAGAGACAAACAATTCCCCATCTCCTTTCCATACTTCCAAACCGAGGAAGTAATGCATGAGTCCGATATCCTTCATTTAAAATTCCCTTGCAAGGTCCTCCTTGAAAGATCTAATAAAATTATCATCACTAGTTAAAATCAAATCATTAATAGATAAGACAATAATCAATTATTTACCTTCTGCCACAATATGATAAAGTTTTGCATCGGTGAAGCCCAACATGGTGAGATAATTATCGATCTTGGTGTACCAAGCATGGGGTGCTTTCTTGAGTCCATATAAAGCTTGCTTGAGTCTACACACATGCAACTCTCTATTAAAGATCTCAAAACCTTCTAGTTTCTCGATGTACACCTCCTCCTAAATAACTCCATTGAGGAATGTTGTTTTTACATCCATCTAGTGGATCTTCCACCTCATCTATGCAACCAGTGCTAGAATTGATGTGGAATTGATCTTATGGATGAGTACCTTGCTACTGGAGCAAAGGTCTCCTCATAGTCAATTCCCTCAACTTGAGAGAATCCCTTGGCCACAAATCTAGCATTGTATTTCTCCATGCTTCCATCTGTTACATGCTTTACCTTGAAGACCCATCTCGAACCCATAACTCATTTATCTTCTGGTCTTGGGACCACTTCCAAAACACTGTTCTTTACAATGGAATCATATTCCTCCACCATTGCATCAACCCATACATGTTACTCTACTACTTCCTTGAAATAGGATGGCTCGATATCTATAAGCTCAGTCATTAGAGCCATGTAGCCAGTGTACTGATCAGGTGACCTTCTCTATTTGTGCTGTGAAGTGGGTGCTCCCACATTCTCTATAGAATCATACAATAATCTCTCAACTTCCCTGGTTATTTTCCTTCCTTCTTTGGATGATTTTGCTTGAGTGGATGTCTCCACTCTCTACTCCTCAACTTGTGGCTACTCCAAAACTTCCCGAGGCTCCTCCTTTGGAGCTAAGTTCTCCTGATCTGGTTGCAATTAAAGCTCCATCTCAAGAGAACATCTCATTGCTATCTCCTCATAAAATTTTACATCCCTTGACACAAATGTCATTTTGAGGGATGACAAGTACACATAGTAGTTGTGGGGAGTTTATGTGTAACCCAAAAATACCCCCAACTCTATTGTTGGCTCTAGTTCTTCCTTGATTCTTTAGAGACATGGCAATAAATAGAGGCTCCGAAAATCCTGAAGTGTGACACATCTAACTTCCTCCCCGAGAAAGCTTCCTCTGGTATGCTCATGCCAAGAATCTGATGAGGATTCCTATTTTTCAAATAGACTATTGTGTTGCATACTTTGCCCACAAATGCAAAGGTAGGCCTTGGTCATGCAACATTTCCCTTGCTTCTCCCACAATGCTATGATTGTTCCTCTCAGCCACCCCATTCTACTGTGGGTTGTGGGGTGTTGTTAAATTCCCTCAAATCCCTTCTTTTGAACATCAATTTTTAAACTCATTTGACATGTACTCAACTCCATTATTTCTCCTGAGAGACTTCACTTTCTTGTTGCCTTATTTCTCAACCAATGCTTTGAATTCAATGAACTTGGAGAATATATCATCTTTCTTCCACATGAGGAAGATCCAACACTTCCGTGAGAAATCATCTACAAGGATAACATAATATTTGTGCCTGGCAGTGGAGGGTGTCGTGAAAGGTCCACAGACATTAGAGTGGATAATTTCATGGACTGCATGTGCTTTTCTGTCCCGATCATGGAATGTGGATTTTGTATACTTCCCCAAGGTACACCCTTTACATGTATCCTGCTGCTTAAGTGCTCCTTTAGGGAAGCCTATGGTTATCTACTGCATAATATTCAGGGTGCCATGATGAAAATGGCCAAGTATTCAATGCCAAAGTTCAGCGACATTGCGGCTCTACACCTTATCCACCTTCGTGCTTAATGTAACATAATCTTCCACATATAGGTTGTACATTTTCTTCACACGAACCCTAATCTGATTCACCTGTCCTGTGGCTATGTGTCTCAGGAATGCTTTCCCTTTGCTGAAGACCACATCATAACCACGATCTTCCAAAAGTGCAATGAAGATGAGATTTTTATTTAGACCCAAAACAAGCATCACATCCTTGAGTCTGAGAGGGGAGTCTGACTCCCTCTGAAAGATGGCTATACAAATCTGGTTGTGCTGTACCTTCCATCATCTCCCATATCGATGTCCATATGGAGTTATTTCTCTTCTAAGTCACTGAAAAATTCTCTATTCCATGACATGTGGAACGAGGCACCACTGTCCAAGTACCACATGCTCCCCATCACTGTGCTCACTGTGCACGCGATGAGAGTGAATTCAAGCTCGAACTATGAATCGAAAGCTTCACCTGTTGCTTCTCTTGAGGTATTCTTGCTTGCATTCTTTTGTGGAAACTTCATGGCATGGTGCCCAAGTTCATGAAAATTGAAACACTTAATTTTGGACAAGTGTTTCTTCTTGCCCCTTGACTAGATTCTAGTTTGGATTGGGATTTCTTCCCTTTTCCCTTCTTTGCCTTTCCAACCAAGGCACAATTTTCTTGATCCTCGCCCTTGGATGAAGTCTCATATTTCGTATTCCGCCTTATTTCCTCATGTACAAAATCAAACCATAAGTGTTCCCAATTTGGTAGTTTCTACCTCTCATTCACTGAATCTTGGTATTTATGCTAGCTCTTAGGAAGGCCTAGAAGGGCTAGGCTTACCAGATCATCTTCTATAACAGTAACACAAACTCCACCAAGTTCATCATGACATTGTGTGAACTTGCTTAGATACTTTCGAACAGTCTTGTTCTTATGCATCTTGATATTTCAAAGTTTATCCTTGAGCACCAACTTCCTATGGTCACAACTATTTTGGAACAAATCTGTCAGTGCTTGCCACATTACATACAGATTCTCTTTCCCATGGAGATTTGAGACAATGTGGTCTCATACTCCCTCCAATATGATTCTCCTCACCTTGGCTACACACTTCTTCCATTCTGCTATATTTTGAGTATTAGCTGATCCTGGTTTCAGGATCTCATTATCAACAAATTCCTTCAATCCATTGTCTTCCAACACTGCCTCCATGTTATCCTTCCAAGCAACATAATTCAATCTTCCCTCAAGGGCATACTCGAGTCTTAGTCTATAGAAATCCATCCTTCTAGCTTTGAAGAATTGATCCTACAAATTTGATCCTCCTGCTATAACAACTTCGAACTTTCTACTCTACTATGAATCCTACTTTGATGCCATGTAGAAATTATGGTATAGATCTGAAACTACTCATGAAATATAATAAAACAAAAGACTCAAATCTACTCTACTGCTCTGCGAAATTTAATTCATGATCAAGAATGAAAATCATAAACATGCAAGAAGAAACATCACACATACACAAAGATTTGTCTAGGGGAAAGGAACTGCTCAAAACCTATTCCTATATGTATCGCATTAATCAAAGAATATATATGTAATACATATCCTGCTCAAGCTTGAGTGCAACCTGCAAGTGTATATTCTATCCCTTTTCTTGAATGACTATCCCTGGTCAACACTTAACCAAGTTTCAAGCCCTCCAAGCTCCTATTTCCTTGTGTTGTTCCTTGAGTAATTGGGCCCTATTAATTAGGAAAATTCCCTCAATTGAATTGCGCAATACCTTTAGGCTGATCCTCTGATTGCATGCACCATTTGTATACATTAGGATAGTCTACAATTGATAGTACACTACATTGGAATCTTAATGTCAACTGGGTAACTCGAATTCTCTACATGCATCCGTTATTTTGGGCTGAATGATTATTTTACTGGTTGATCACTAAGTGTGGTTGAAGTCACACTTGCACTAGTTCCTCCAATAGTTAGAACTAGTTTAATTGATCATAACTAAATTTAACTGAAATAGATTTCTAGAAATTAGCAATCAATCATATTGAATTGAACTCAAGCTCCCCCAACTTGAATTAACTAAGTTAACTGATTGACAAGTTCCATGTCACCTCAATTAACCACCTACAAGATTTCTGCTGATGTGGAAATTCAAAATTTCTCTAGTTTGACCAAGGCAAGGTCAAACTGAGATTTTCTTGTTGCATTTTCAACACTGACTCACTTTTGTGTGAGGCATGCGATCCCTGTAACATAGCTAATTCTTTGCAACGAAAAAGCCTTTGAATCCTCAGGATTATATGAATGTGCCTCAATATATTATGAGGAGGACCATGTGATTTACCCATTTTTTTTAATTACAGTATCTGTAATTCCCACATTTCAGGCATATCTCTTTGTCTGCATATTCTCCTCTATATAGAATACAATCATTCGAACATGCATTGTAGAAATTTTGAATAATATGACACTTATTCACAGAGATTATCCTGATTATACACTAATTGCGGAATACATGCATAATACATAACCTCCTCTACGTTGATCATCAATTTAGCAGTATTAAGAAACATTCACATGCGCACTTTGAAGCATCAATCACACATATCAACACAATATGTACCCGAGGAAAGCATAAAGCTGAAAACCCCCAACTATCTATATATTATATTGATTGAGAACATGTAACAATACATAGTACAATAATCCTCGCAAGTACTCAGTACTATCTCCACCTGTTACACACAAACTAGCTTAGATCTGAATCAATCACTAGCTCAAATCTCCTCCGCTGCTTGCCTGCCTCCACTGCGCAATCCTGCATGAGAATACTGATGAATGAATAATCCAAATTTGTATTTCCCTTGGATATACCACGCAATCCTCATTGGCATTACTCAATCCATGCATGTGCAAATATCATGCACAACTATAGTCACAACTGACCGCTGTCTTGCCCTTTCACTCACCTCTAACACTTGTCTCCACTGAACTGTCCATGCACTGAGTTAATTGATGTATTCTTTAGTTGCTTTATGAGTTAATAATTAGTGAATTAATTAAATAATTAATTCACACCAATCATCATTAGTCTATTTTTCAGTTAGACTAACTACAACTAGTTCAACTAAGTCAAACTGAACACAACTCCATCAACTCCTCAATCAACTCCACCAAACTCAATCACTTGAGTTCTAACTGAAGTCCTTCATGCAATAGCTCAAATAACCCATAATAAAAGCCTATTTCCTTCTGGCAGTTGTATGTGCCACATCTGTAGCTCGAACTGAAGTGCTCCAAGAGAATAAGATAATGTTTATAGTCTAAATATTATTAAGAGCTAATAATATTCGACTGTTCTATTTTTAGATTGGTAGTCTAAAAATAGACTCTGCCCATATGTCTAAAAATAGAAGTCCATCTATTTTTACCAACATGACCAATCATCCACAAATATCATCCTGCAACTCATAGACCATGATCCATATGTCTAAAAATAGACATAGTCTAAAATTAGACTTTGCGCCAAAAATAACCTGGGGGCACACTTAGTGAAGGCAAATTCTTTTCACTAAGCTCCATCATCTAGTTGCATTTTCAACACTCCCTCTGAACAAGATATGGATTATCTACAACCCCTATCTTGTAACTCTGGAATGTTCTGCATGCAACACATCTACTCGGTCCCAAATGACCACTCTGTTGGTCTAGGAACATACTCTAATGTTGAAGCTCTACCTGTTGCTTACAAGTGCTCCCTCTCTGACATCTACGCTACTGCAACATCTCCATGCATCTCGCACCATTGCACACCTCTCTGTGCCACCTAACACTATGCAAAACACTTGTGCCTCTCGCATTGCTGCAGCCTGATAGCTATGCGCTGTCCTGGGATTCCCTGTATTGTCGCTCTCTCTGCCGCTCCATCAGCATCTGTCTCTACCCAATCAGTCAGTTCCTGCTACTCCACATCGGGGCTCCTGTAGCAAGGTCTCGTCCAAGAGGTTGGGTACCTCAAGATCCTGCCCCTCCTCCTTGGGACGATCACTCTATATTGCCCCACCTCCTACCTGGAGGTATGGCTGCATGTGATCCCTCAGCCCACCTGGCTCAAAGTTTCCCCCTACTGGAGGTCTCTCCATGAGTAGATGTCTCTACTTGATCTCCTCTCAGCTTCCCCTGTTGTAGCTACTCCACAACCTCCTGAAGCTGCTGCACCAATCATGGCTCCTCCACCATTGTCTGAGACTTCTTATGGCTCTGCATGTTGAGAGGTAATATACCCTCCCTCCCAACCACCAAGTCTCCATCAGTTGCCTTGCTGCTCAAGGATTTGCATGCATCTTGAACCTCAAGAGCATACAGGTTCTTGACCCGTGAACCAATCTGCTTCACCTGTCTAGTGATGTCTAAGGAAAACCTTTCCATCTCTGAAGACTACATCATAGCCTCTGTCTTCCAGCATCGCGATTGACACCAAGTTTCTCTTCAGTCCTGGTACATACTTGACATCGGTTAAGGTAAGGTGAGATCCATGCTCCCTCTGAAAAATAACCGTGCCTGAACCTGAGACACTATACTTCTCATCATTACCCATCCCTATGAGTATCTGGAGATCTTTCTCCTCCAAAGTACTGAACAAACTTTTGTCACCGGTCATGTGGAAAGAAGCTCCACTGTCAAGAAACCAACCACTTCCCATCATGGATGAAACCATGCATGCGAAGAGTGTGAAATCCAACTCAAACTGTTAAGCAAGTGCCTCACCTTCAGATCCTTCCTCGGATCCCTTCTTGGACTTCTTCCTTGGGCAATTAGTAGCATAATGGCCCAACTCATGACAACGAAAGCATCTCACCTTCGACTTGTCAACCTTCTTCCCATCATTGGAAGAACTGGATTCGGAAAGAGAAACCTTACCCTTCCCCTTCTTCGCCTTACTCGCTAAGGCACAGTTCTCCTCATCGTGCATAGATGAAGAACTGTCTCTGGTGCACCGTCTAATCTCCTCTTGCACAAGATCCGACCAAAGTCTCTCCCATCCTGGAAATTTCTCCCTTCCATTCACTGAGTCCTGGTAGCTATGCCAACTCTTAGGAAG
>APFE031382286.1:47041-74234 GCA_000404065.3 Pinus taeda | reverse complement strand
CCCTAGTATCAAATAAGTCTATTATTTATTATTTGGATTACGTATGGTAACCTACAAAAGACATGTTTTAATAATGAGATATATAAAAAAATAAAAATAAAATAACATAACAACAATGTTCTTCTTTTCTAGCCTAAGTATTGTAAAACGGTTAAATAAGATTCAAAAAGAAACCAAATCTACAGTCCATACATAATATAAATGTGCATTATCTACCGCCAGTGAATTTTTATATGGATATAACAAACACTTTTTCTATAACAAAGACTGCAATTATTGCAGCTCCTTGACTTTGAATGACAAAAATATGTACAGAAATAATAGCCTACCTAATAACACGCTCTATTTTTGTCTTTATTTTCAAAAGAAAAAAAAAATGTATATATTTGAAAGAAAAATATATACATAATTTCTCCAGTGATTTATGTTTTTGATATTAAGTTAAGAAAAGCCTATGTCAAGGCTAATACCTCCTGTAAGAAGCATCTGGTTCTCAGAAGTTTTAAGAACCGCCGATACTGTAGATCTTATATTCCAGAAATTTTAAAGAACCGCCGATACTGTAGATCTTATATTCCATTTGTTACAAGAGCCAACAATATAAAGAGCTGCTAAAAGGGGGTTGAATTCCATGGAAATGGTCTCGACACCATCTTGCACACTCGAAAAGCTCAAACGATCCAATCAAGAGCACAAGAGGGTCCTTTGAGAGACTGTTTGCTTCCAAGAATCAACAATATAAAAAGCTGCAAAAAAGGATTCCATGGAAATGGTCTCGACACCATCTACACACTTGAAAAGCCCAAATGATCCGACCGGGAGCAAGGGCATCCTTCAACAGACCAGCTGCTTCCAAGTTTAGTTCACTGAAGATGTGACTAAAAAAATACATGGGCAAAGGAGCTCGTTACAGCACAAATGTCAAAAGCAGTGAGTTGACCTCAAACCTAATAACATATTATATTATTCTAACAACATATCTAGAATTTGTTAAAATAGTATTATAACTATTTTAATTTAAAATTCAAAATTTTTGTGATGAATATCCAAAAATATATTTAAATAAATTTCTCATAAATTCTCTAAACATAGGTTTCAAACAGAAACACAGCACCAAGAGCGATAGTTTGTGGTCATCACAACCTGTAAAACACAATATCTCTTACAACAAAATTTTCCCATTTCCTACATAGGCAAGAAAGGATTAATAGCCTATGTTTTGTAATTTGAAAGATGCCAAAAGAACAAAAAGGGATTAATGAACTATGCTTTGTAATGTCAAGGATGCCAAAAGAACCCAAAAAGAAAGAAGATTAATAAGCTATGTTTGAAATGTGAAGGATAACCAAAGAACTTGCTTGCAATTATACAAACAATCATGACTTTGGAATTTTGCAAGCAGTGACTACCTAGTATGCTTTTATTTTAATAAAAATTTAAATAAATTTATGGTTTACTAAAATTAATTAGTATATCACTAATTTATAAGGTGTATATGAATTAGTTTGTATGGGGTTTAGTTTCTGTTAATTATTTTAGTTTTATGTTAAGGATATGAGGATGACAACCACATGTAGAGATAAATCTATCATACTAAACATTGAGTCTAGGTTGAACAAGTATCCCAACTTACTAAACATTGCGTCTAGGTTGAACAAGTATCCCAACTTATTGTCCGCATATAAACACGTAATTTAATTAATAGACTAAATGGTCTCCTTTCCGAGCATTTTTTCCTGGTCAAATTTAACCAAAATCTGAACAAATCAATGAACATGAAAAATTTGTGTAAACAAGCAAATCAGTGAAACAGAAACACAATAAGATGTCAAACAGTTTTAAAGGTATGTATCATAAGGTAAAAGTTCAGAGAGCTGCTGTCTTCGTTATCAATTCCATACATATTTATGCCATTTTATAAGAATGTTGCAGGCATCAAAATTTAATATTTTATTTTAAAAATTTGCAAACGTGAGAAAAACTTTATAATTGAAGTTCATCAACTGTATTTAATCTTCTGAAAATAATGCAGACATCGAGTAAAACTGAGGTTGCAAATGATGCATTTGAACGAAATTTAATTTTAAAACCTACTGCTCTAATAACTGTGGAGTACAAATTCTTTATTAGCTTACAACAACATATTGTTGCATTTCTTCGTGTTTCATCATTTTCATTCGTCAAGTATGGAACCACTGCATCCCTTGCAAATCCAGGAAGTTCATAACCTTCGACTCACAATTTTCCAGGAATTGACAAATTATTATAACTGTATCGAAATCTTATCTAAATCCAAGATCGGTGTAAAGCCAACCTTGAATTTGAAATTTGTTAGTATTTTCAATGCAGGCTGTACTAAAGAGGAAACACTAATTTCCCAAACTTACGAGAATTTTGATGAGGACTGACGGCAGTGTTAGCATGAACTACTGATCCATCCGGCTTTGATGCACTCTGTTAGGTAGTGTAAATTCTCTTGCTAGTTAGCGGTATTGAGAAAGCTTTAGAATAACCTTAGATTATCTGGATCTAGATAATTCCTCTTCATAGAGTTATCCTAATTTTTTTTAGAAAAATCTATAATTTTTTTTAGAAAAATCTATATGTATAAATGCGATTCATAATTTTCTGATTCATCATTTTATTGGTTATGTTAGTATCCCGTTGCTCTCTCTGATTTTGTCACACTCAAGCACTGTTATTGTATTGTGAACAACTAAAAAGGTAGACAGGCAAAATGAAAATTTTGTGTTATAAAATGCATAAATACAAAAAATCCACAAAGATAAGAGCAGAACCGAAATCATCAAATGCAATACTACTGAAATTCTTCATTCAAATAGAATGCCCTGCTCGCAAAACCTAACCTAAATTTAACTTTACTTTAGTCCAATGAGCTATTGAGTGTGCTATGTAATTTACCTAGAAGGTATCTGACCAAGGGCTTGCACCAAGGTAGCTCACGGGCCAACAGAAAACATGGCATCAAATAAAAAGCTTTGTACATGAGTTTCCATAGCAGGACCCATAGCTTTTGCAAAACTCCCTACATATGAGCGCTTCCAATAGGAGTGATCTGCAAAGAAGTTGCACTTCAAAAATTAATTAAGCGAGAGGGTTGATGCCCAATTCAATCGAGGCAGAAGGAACGTTGTGTTTTTGTTTCTTTAGTGCCAGACACACAAAATGGCAAACCTAGCTTTTAAACATGCTGCAGCAGTACACAATCTTTCCCCAATAACTACGAGGATATCCAATGGAATGAGTGCATAAAACCATTGTAACTGCCACCATCAATTAGAGGAACCATCTCAATGTATAGAATATGAAATTACAAAACACCGTGTGTCCCTAATAGCTAATCTAGTAACAGGAAAGAAAAAAGTTGTTATATTTGTACAGGCCTCAGCTTACTGCATTTCACTCTCACAAGCCTATCAGATAAGAAATGCAACTCTGGACCAGAGCCTTGGAATTGCGGGTACTTGTTATTAGAGAAGACCTGCAAATAAAAATGACAACAGAGTTTGTCCTTACCTGACAGAGAGGACATGTCAGCCTAAACTCCAGTTTCACAGAATCAGCTAATGTGCATGTAATAACAGCATCACTGCCAAAGTCGCATGAGTATTCAGGCAAAATTTCACTAATATGCTCATGTTCTGAATCTCTTGTGTTGATCTGAAACGCAAATCAATTCATGTAACCAAGGTGACTACAATAGCTGTGTATTTTACCTGTAACTGTCTTGAAGTTCTGGCCATTGACTGAGCTATGTATCTGCAATAAAAAATGAAACCACGTGACTAGAGTCTAAAACCCAAAATACTGTGAATGAATGCCCTGTTTAAGCATTTCAGAGCACTTTAAGAAACATATAGTTACAATGCAACTGTAAGGGCAGGGGTTTGAGTAGTGGCATTCTCTGTGTAGATTGCTATAATCTAATGCCATAGCATTCTCTCCCAAAAGTAGAATCTTTCAACGCATATATTCAAACGTGTAGCAATGTTTCATTTCCAATGCTCATCAAGAAGTTTTGCTGCTTCAGTTTGTCTTCTGTCCCATTCCAAAAGCATAGCAAGCAATTATTTTTTAAGTTTTTAAGCATAGAATCATGCACCTTCCACCATCAAGCATGGGCAACATGACTGGCAAAATTTTAAATAATGTCAAAATTCCAATTTGCAATCATAATATCGAAACTAAAGCCATGGTTTAATTTCCTTAGTGCAGAATATACAAGATTGGAGGATCAGCTCCAAAGAAATATGTTTTAAGCTTCTTATCTCCTGAGTTACTTGACCAGAAATGTTTCAAAAGATCATGGGTGTTGGCAGACAATGCCACCATATCAATATTTCATTAAGAATCCCTGGTCACCACCATTGTATGGCTCTATGCCATTGATATGATCCATAAGAAGCTAGATGGAAGGTACAAATTGACGGTTCTATTACTATCACACCATAGTTGAAGAGTGCTCTATTATTTCCTGTGGCTGTTATTTCCGGCATACCAAAAGGAAAATCTATGTTCCTAAGATTAAGTCAGTCTGCATCAACAGAAATTATCATTCCATAGTTCCACTCAATGTATGCATCACGCTCACCCCCTTTGGATTTTGAATCCTTTCAATTTGCCGCAGTTTCGAACATGTCCTTGAAGTGCCTCCTTGCGCCCTGGACTAATTGACCCATACACAAGTGTCAGTAGATCTCTGT
This sequence comes from Pinus taeda, assembly GCA_000404065.3. NCBI lineage: Eukaryota > Viridiplantae > Streptophyta > Pinopsida > Pinales > Pinaceae > Pinus > Pinus taeda. The sequence goes on along the minus strand of APFE031382286.1, from coordinate 69,510 downwards.
TAGAACCTGTTAGGAGAATGCCACAGACATTAAATTCTTCCGAGTGCAGAATTGTGGCACAAGCCTCACGATTAGGCTCTAGGGTTCCCCGGACATTGCCTGGTTGTGTATGTAAAAGCAGAAAAGGAATTTTTCTGAGTTGTCAATGCAGCAACTAGTCAAAACAAAGCTCTCATCATGTGATTAGAGAGGGTAAGGAAAAGGAATTCTAGAATCTAACCTTTCATCTCATCATGTGATTAGAGAGGGGAAGGAAAATAAATTCTAGAATCTAACCTTTCCTTCTGAGAGACACCGCAAGATAGCGGGATCCAACTGGAGTTTCGGTTTTTTCTTCCACACTTTCAAGTCGGGCCTGTAGAACCATGCGGTGTTCTCGCGGACTGTGAGATCTTTACAAGTAAAAGGGTTTGGGATCGGCCAGCAGCTGTTATTAGAAGCACAGAGTAGGTATTCTGCCGGACTATGAGATCTTTACAAGGGTTCGGGATGGGCCAGCAGTCTGTTATAAGAAGCACATATACTCTAGATCCCTTCATTGATGCAGCCAGATTTACAGCTGCATCGAGTTTATGGCAACAACATCGAGTTTCAAATGCTTAATAACATTTGCAGGGATTGGGCACCTCAAACTGTTGCCCCTCATCAGTCAACTCTGGATACAAACTTGCGCACTTCACATCTAACCCTGCTAACTCCAGTGAAAATGGAAAGCACCCTAAACTAGACACCCACTGCTACCACTCAACGATCCCACGTTCAGCTTTTCATTGGATTCATGACTCAGATGACTCAGATCCTTAAAAAATTTGAAACCTTCGATCACTCAAGTACATCCCATGAATGATAGAGTTCATCTGCAACCTTTCTCAACCATTACCATCCTACTTCTGCAAACGTTGACCCGCCTTGATCTCTTATTGTCGTTTCAAAAACCTACACAAAAATGATGTATTTACTAGGTCAGAAAAATAAAATGAACAAGAGGATTCAGATGGCTACCCGATCCTTAAATGGGTTGAATTGCCATCAAGAGCAAGAGAATGCAGAAGACTGAAAACGGTTCCGCAGAAGAATAAAACCAAGCCCAGTTTCGGTGACCATTAAAACCCTTGTCATGCCAGGGAGTGTGAATTTTGTTTTCTAAATCCCCAAATTGCTTGTGTTGATGAGACCTTATGCTATTTGTTCCCTCTTCTCTGAAACGATAGAGAAGAAGAATCAGATCATAAAATAAAATCCTCGATCTGGCAAATTTCAGGGGAAAACGAACAAGATCATAAGACTAATATCTTGCCCTTAAGGAAATTGCAGGAGAAAATGAAGAAATCAATAGCCAGGCTCTCAAGCACGGAACAGAGTTCTGCAGGCACAGCAAACAATGAGGAATTACCAATTGACACCTGCAGCAAATGCCTCCAGCCAGTGCGCCTCTGAGAAATAAATCCTCTTTCAGAGCATCGTACTTGAAAATGAGTTACTTGTTCGCTACGGTAGGAGATAAGAGGGTTGGGGAATCGATCTAATCTCCCACTATAGCGAATCAAGAACTCATTTTCAATTATGATGCTGGACCTCATCGTTTCATGTACTCTCCAAGTGATGAACCTGCCTGCTAGCCAAGAGTAAGAAAATTATTGATTTGTTGCAGTAGTATTAATTTTGCAACATCAAATGTGCAAAACATCCTGTAAAGTCCCAAAGCATAAAACATGAATGATAACTAGTTCAAACAACAAGAAGAAACCACCGATGGAGAGTTAGAAAATGGATCTGAGACATAATGAAGGAAAACGACGGTAGCGTGGCAAACCTGGAAGAAGACAGGGCACCATTAATGGTGCAAATGTGTGGCTGAATAGAGATAACGAAGTGGGTGGAATGAAAATCGAGGAGCAGAACGTGATGCTAACGTGCTCACAGCTGTGCATGACCATCGGTATTTTTATTTATAAATATTAGAAGAGTAACTAATGATGAAATTTTCGAGAATCGCCACGGGGTTTTGCTGTCCGCAAACGAACTCAAAAAGACGCTAACGGGTGGTAAACAGGAATCGAATTTTACGGGCAAATTGTCGGTCCCTGGGTGATTTGTTCTTCCAATATACTTAAATAAATTTGTAAAATAGTGAAATCATTCTTTGAAACTTAAAAAGGTCAAATTTGACATGTGAGTTTGTCTTAAAATTCCAACCTCGGTAGGAAATGAAGAATATTTTTAGCATTGACCTTCAGAGGAACGAAGAAACAAAATCTTTTTCCAAACAAAATCTTTTTCCAACCTGGGTAGGAAATGGAGAATCCTTTTAGCATTGACTTTTCGAGGAATGAAGAATAAAATCTTTCTTTATTTTATATATAATACTTATTTAGTTAGAGAAAATTTACTTAGGCACTAAAACCCTCGTAAGTGTATTTTTGGAAGCTCTTCAACTAACCCTAGTAAGTGTGTTTTTGGAAGTCCTTCAACTGTCTTTTTTATGGCAAGTGTCTATGGATGGAGGGGAGCTCTTTCATATGGTAGGATTGCACTAGATTATAACTCTTTCGAATAGCCTTTTGCTTCTAATCCCAATGTTTATAATCAAAATCTCAATGGGGAGTAGTGAAATGTTGCACAGTGAAACGCCTAATCATGAAAACAATAGTGGGGAAAGGCTTTCCCGCAGCAACATTAGACCCTAAATTCAAAAGACCCTAAATTCAAAGTGCACTTGAACCATATTAGGGAATATATCCAATGCATGTGAGACCATGTCATGATCAAAAAAATTATTAGTATTTGGCCTTCAGCGAAAGCACTCTCCCATTGGATCTAGGTAAAATGAAAACCCAAGGGGCAGATTAAACTGGAATTGAGAACCAATGGTTTTCTTACCATAGTATTCCCCAATATTGAAATAGAACTCGGGTGTTTGAAAATGGCACATACTTGTTCAACTCTGTCGGGTTATACTCCCCTTCAGACGAGAATAACTATGCCTTATAAGGAAGACTTCACAACAACTCCGGTATTGGATGTATTCACTGTTGCGGGAATTCTAGGACGACGACACTGTAGCTAGCATTGGTAATGACATTGGTCATTTTGTTAAAGCTTTGGAAGCAACAAAACAAGCCAAATATATTTTATACATGTATTTGCGTTTACATGAATATCTCAGAACCGCTCCTAGAGTCCATAGACATTTATTACTAGGATGAGCTATGGAAGCAGACCTTGAATTACAAGCATATCCCTTTTCGTAGTCAAAGGTGCCAACCCTAATTCCATCCCTTCTTCGGATGAAGATGGCTTCACAAAAGCTAGACAAGTGAAAGGACCCTAAAAACCCTCCCCCGCAGCCCTCCTCCATGGGGAACCAACCTTCCACCAACAATCGTTTCGACCTCCCCCCTTGACCTCATTGTCCCTTGAAATCATCATGCATGATTCCAACCTATCTCCACTATCCTCTATCGAGCCACCCCACTCCCCTCCTTTGCACCCTCGCTTGCCCCACCCCTGCATCAAGGTACCCCAAAAAAAGGTCCAAACCAATCCTTGGACTTTAATGAGAATATGGACTTAGATTTGCTCGACCCTGTTGAAATTGCTAAACCCTAGAAAGGAAAAGATCATGGCACCCTTCCAGAACATCAAGTCAAGGTCTTATGTTGAGCAAAACTCAAATCTCGCCAATCTGCCTTAAAATTGACCTCAGGGCAATCTAACACAAGATCAATAGGAGTTCAATCCCAGCCAATGAAGGACCCCACCAAACCCCATAGGGGAGAAAATAAAAAAAGGTAGGGAAAACAATCAACAGATCTTCGAAGAATGGGAAGATATTTTAGACAATTCAGGACAAAAGTAGCTTCATACATTATTAAAGTATCTAAATAAGGGAGTTAAGGTAAAACCCTCATAATCTCATACCTTGAAGCAATCCATATATTACAACTCTATATGGAGCTCAAGTACAAAAGGTATAAGAAGACAATGAAGCAATCCAAAGGTTAGACCTTTGGACACTTACTTAAGCGAAATATATAAGACACATACATGGGCAGTTTCAATTAGAGAATGCTTATGATCATTGGTACATGGACAATGGTCATTTCTAGGAAGGAAAACTACTTATAATTTGTATTTGATGACTGCTCTCCACCATTTGAAGAGAAAATTGAGGGAAGACATGAGTCAGTTATAAGTACTAGTATTTAGTTTGCAAGTGTACTAACAAACACCAGCAAGAAAGGATTCATGGACCATATTTTGTGATGTGAAGGATGCCAAGAGAACAAAATAAGGGATTAATAAGCTATGCTTTGCAATGTGAAGGATGCCGGAAGACCAAAAAAGGATTAATGAGCTATGCTTGTAATATGAAGGATGTCCAAAGAACTTATTGCAATTGTGCAAGCAATCATAACCATGGAATTGTGCAAACAGTGACTACTTCATATGTTTTTATTTATTTTGATAAAAAATTATTTTGGTTTAGTAAAAGTAATTAGAATAGTATATTAACTTTTATCTTAACTGATGATGAGTAGATTAGTTGGTCACTGTGGGATTTAGTTTTGGTTAGATTATTAATTCAAATGTCATAAGAGGGGGTTGAGGGTAACAGCCACCTACATAAATAAAATAAATTTAAGCCTCAAATGTCATAAAAAGGGTTAAGTAAAATAAATTTAAGCCTCAAATGTCATAAAAAGGGTTAAGTATAACAACCACCTACGTAGATAGAACAAACACAAACCCAAGCCTCACAGCATTGACACTTGCTAATAGCCGTTATCTATGCTCAACCTAGTTAGATAAATATAAAGAAAACTCGACCAATCCTTTTGCCAAGAATTCATCAAACCCTCCATTAACATGCAGATAAAGAAAAACCGACTTCTTCACACCAACATATGCATCTGCGAAGGTTGTAATAAGTAAATTCTCTATAAAATGCATAGACAAACAAATCAATGAACAGGAAAGAAAAATGCAAAATCAATTAAGAGAAGCAAAAACACACTAAGATGCCCATCAGTTGTATAGGTATGAGAAAGCTACTATCCATGTTATCAGAGCCATAGATCCTCAAGTCATTTTATATGAAAGTACCACGCATTAAAATTTCATATTTTATTTTTTTTAAATGTAAAAGTAGGAAAAACTTACATAATTATGAGTTGTTTTTAGTGCGATTTTTTGAAATTTCCAGTGTCAGAATCCAGCGGAAAAATTTGAGGTGAAATCTTGATTTATGTTATTTAAACTAGTTTTTTGACTGTATATATAGATTCAGCACCTTAAAAAACCCCTAGTGCACTTTAATTGTGCAGGGTTACTCATCAAACTTGTGATTTCAATGAATTCTTGCCAGATTTTAGAGAAATTATACCGGAAAAATCCACTAAAGAAACTTCCAAAAAATCACACTTAAAACAATTCGTATAATTATAGTTCATAAAGCATATTTCATCTTCACAAAATAATGCAGAGATAGAGTAAGACTGAAGTTGCCAATAATGCACATAAATTCGAAAGAATTTTAATTTTGAAACCTACTTCTTTAATAAGGCACTGTCTTCCTCCACCAAGGCGGCCAGTTTAACTTGTACTAAACTGTGGAGATATGCATCCAGACAAAAAGGAATTACAATTTCTTTTGAACTATAATGATATCTAATACAATTTCTTTATTAGCTTACACCAACTTATTGTTGCTGCTTGGATTTCTTTGTTTTTCATCGCATCATTTTCATCCTTCATGCATGGAACCATTGCATCCTTGCAAATTCAAGAAGTTCATAACCTTCGACTCACAATTTTCCAGGAAAGGACATATTATGATAACTGTATTGAAATGTTATCTAAATCCAAGATCGGTACTAAAGCCAACCTTGAATTTGAAGTTCGTTAGTGTTTTCAATGCAAGCTGCACTAAAGGGGAAACACTAATTTCCCAAACTTGATGAGTATTTGATGAGGATTGTTGGCAGTGTTAGCTGAACCACTGATCCATCAGGCACTTTGTAGGCACTTTGTTAAATGGTGTAATTTCTCGGGCTAGTTAGTGTTATTGAGAAAGCTCTAGAAAAAATTTAGTTATTAAAGTTCACTATGTCAAATTAGTTAGATAAATCAACCTTAGTTGTTGAAGTTCAGTATGTCAAATTAGTCAGATTTAGATAAGTCCTCTTTAAATATTTGGAGAAAACTATCTTTAATTTCTTTTTTTAATAAACTATATTTATAAATATGTTTTTCATAAATCAATAAAACAATATCTTCCTGAGTAAAAACCAAAATCAACCAATGTAATACTTCTGAAATTCTTCATTCAAATAGAATGTCTTGCTCACAAAATCCAAATTTAACTGAAATGATCTATTGAGTGTACTATGTATTTTACCTAAAAGCTATGTAACGAAGAGCCTCCACCAAGGTAGCTCACAGACCAGCAGAAAACATGGCATCAAACTTTGTACATGAGTTTCCATAGCAGTACCCATAGCTTTTGCAAAACTCCCTACACACACGAGTGCTCCCAATAGGTGGTTTTGCCCTGGCGTGAAGTGATCTGCAAAGAAGTTGCATTTCAAAAATTAGTTAAGCGAGAGGGTTGATGCCCAGTCCAAGCGAGGCAGGAGGAACGTTGTAATTTTGTTTTTAATTGATAGTGTCAGACCCTCAAAGCGGCAAACCTAACGTCTCAACATGCTGCAGCAATACACAATCTTTCCCCAATAACTACGCGGATATCCAATGGAATGAGTGCATAAAACCATTGTAACTGCCACCATCGATTAGAAGAACCACCTCAATGTATAGAATATGAAGTTACAAAACACCATGTGTCCCTAATGCTAATCTAATAACAGGAAAGAAAAAGGTTATTATATTTGTACAGGCCTCAGCTTACTTCATTTCACTCTCTTAAACCCACCAGATAAGAAACGGAACCTCTTGATCAGAGCCTTGGAACTGCCCGTATTTGTTATTACAGAAGACCTGCAACTAAAAATGAGAAGAGACTTTGAACTTACCGGACAGATAGGACATGTCAGGCTAAACTCCAATTTCACAGAATCAGTTTAACGTGCATGTAATAACAGCATCACTGCCAGTAAAGTCGCGTGAGCATTCAGGCAAAATTTCACTAACATGCCCATGCTCTGAATCTCTTGTGTTGATCTGAAACACAAATCAATTCAATTAACCAAAGTGACTTCAATAGCTCTATGTATTTTGCCTGTAACTTTGTCCTGAAGTTCAGGCAATTGAATGAGCTACGTACCTGCAATAAAAAATGAAACCACATGACTAACGTCTAAAACCCAAAGTACTGTGAATGAATGCTCCGTTTAAGCATTTCAGAGCACTTTAAGAAACATATAGTTACAATGCAACTGTAGTGGCAGGGGTTTGAGTACTGGCATTCTCTGTGTAGTTTGGCATAGCATTCTCTCCCAAAAGCGGAAACTTTCAACACATATACTCAAATTGTTGGAAACACTGAGAGGAGGGTGAAATCAGTATTTCTTATTAATTAGTATATTTTTAACTTCACAGAGCATTAATTGTTATTAGCATCAGATAAACTTAAACATTCAACAATGCACAACAATAGAGACAGTAGACATGGAGATTTTAAATGGAAACCCTTCCAAGACAAAAACCACCGAACACTTCTTAATATTTGTCTTCAATAAAAACGTACATCAATAGGAAGCTCCAACTTCCATCATTTTCACCTACAACTAAAGGAGGCTCCAACCCCTAGTTTACTGGCTACAAATTGACAGATGCACCAACACCCTGTTTACCAGTTGCTACTAGATGGACGCTTTGATGCCCGAGTTTACAGGGTCCAACCTAAAGGAAGCACCAACTCCCTGATTCACCAGCTGCTACTGGAAGGACGCTACAACACCTTGCACAGGCTCCAACCTACCCTAGCACCACCCTACTGCCCTAAAGTGTTCTCAAGCTCCGACCTGAAGGAGACTCCACTCTCCTACCTTGCACCACCCTACCACCCTAATCAGTGGGCGGACCACTTTCACAATTTTCAAACCGGATCCACCTGCGCTCAATAATTAATACAAAAAGAACTGCTATACAAACTCTGATAATCAAATCTGCCTCTCCTCAGTCTGTGCATCAAACCCTAGCTGTCAATGTCAATATTGTACTTTAACTTATACTATTGTCAGTTTCACTGCCACTACTAATACTAATTCTCTAACTGCCGCTACCTGATCAGCAATCCTGCCTCTGCTCAAACTGCATGTCAGACCCTAGCTGCATCATCAAATACTTCTTTGCACATTATCAAATCAAACTCTCTAACATTCAAAGCACTAATCAATACTGTCAAGATACTTGATTAATTTGTTTCCCTACTCAATCAACAATTCTGCTAGAATACCTCTGTTACCGCCAAAACCCTAGTCACTGGCAAATCAAAGGTTATTGTTATATAGGTCACTGTCACATATCCAAAGCATTGTCACTGTCAATGTCATCAAATGTTACTGTCATGCCAAGGTTCGCTGATATATCAAATTCTCACATCTAGGTTACTTCAGGTCAATGTCAAATGGATCAAGGTTATGTCATATATGTTACTTCTTCACTGTCACACTGTCACAATAACTTCAATGTCAAAGAGACACTGTCATACACATCTTTCATCATCACTGTCATATTAGACAACCAGATCAGATCATTGTACTGCCATTCATGAAATAGGACACAGTGTTATGTTCTAAATACTATCTCAACATAGCATCAACCATACTGTTATCACAAATTTCTGTCAACAAGTACAACTGTCATATAATAATCAGAGACACTATTACTTCCATCAAGAATGGGTAACTTCTGTCAACAAAGGATTGTTACCAAAACATTGTCACAAGCCTCATGCGAGCTACAGGAATCAATGTCAGCATTAGTATTAGGGCTTTAATCTAGATTTGTCCAAGAATTCGTGTGATAATTGTTTGTTGTAGGATGGTAAGGTACTCTAAGAAAAACTACTGCAAAATGTTAAGTTAGAGAAGCCCAACTATCACTGCCATACAATACTAGTCTTTACCAATACCACCATACTCCTATACTTCAACCACTCAATGCAAATCTTGAACCATACTACTATAAACAATAGGAATGTTAATTGTGAAACCTTTACAGACTGCTAATGAAGAGACTATTGGATATTTGGCATTGCCGGGATGACTAGTCCCAGAGAGTCTGTTGGTATTGATGTCAACTACCATGGGGGAGATTGTTGGGCAGTTGGCATTGTTTGATAGTTGGCATGGTTTGATGGCTAATGGCAGCAAGTGTGTTGGCATTGACGTCAACCAGAGCATTGAGGCTAGTGATAGCAGATGATGGCATTGATGTGCATAGTGTGTCAAGCTAAGGGGGAGTCTCATGGTTGTCGCAATCTCTTGTAGAGAATCATCATAGTAGCAGGCTTATTAAATAAACCATAAAAAGATGAATATGATGATTAGGGAATCCCAGACTTTGGAGGAGATTCTGCCTCATGTGGTTAGCTCAAGTGCTCCTAGAGATTGCATAGTTGGATAGTGCTTTGAAAAAGCTTCCAAACGGTATGTAGAAGTCCAAAATGGCCTTCTCGATCAAAAGTTATTAACAGTCAAAGTCAAGATCTCTATGGCATTAGTTGCAATGCCCAAAAAGCCCAGAGGCCCCGGCTATCCCGAAACCCCAGAGGTTTATTTAAAAGAGTTACAGGAATGGCATTGACCCGGGGTAGCAAGATAGTGCTCGGAAGCCTAGAATCCTAGAACCCTGGAAGCCCAGAGGCTTATTTAAAACTGTTATGGGATTACAGTGAGTTGGGGAAGCAGGAAGCCCGAAACCCTAAAAGACCCGGAAGCCTGAAAGGCTCGGAATCTTAGAGGTTTATTTAGAAAGGGTTTACAGAATAGTAAGGAGTTGGGCTAGCAGGGGCCATTAAGTGATGGACCGTCAACTAACAGAACCCGTAACAGAGATTTCCCAGAAGTTGGAAAGCCCGGAACAATTTCAGTTGAGTGTCGGGCAAACAGATCAGGGAGACGAAGATTTTTTTGACAGTTGATAGTTTCGACAAATGACAAAAGGCGCTCCCAAGTCTAGGTTTTGCGGTGGTTTTTCATGTGTTTTGGTGATCAAGGGGCCTTCAGGCTATTAATAAAGCAAAAGCACTATTGGCAAGTGTTTAAAGGACTTTGGGATATATTCAAAGAAAAAGGCGCTAGGATAGGAAGGCATTGCGATGGCGCTACATGTCATCTTGACAGCTTTTTTGATTGGCCAATGCATACAGTGGGCATACCCACCTTGACATATAATTTCGGAGGAGAAAGCTGAGGGTACAAGCTAAAGCACCAACACAAGGTCATATTGACAGCAGAGAACTAGGGGCACACAAGTTTATAAGGGGAATTAAGCCCCCGCAGGCCAACAAAGAGGTTGGGCGCCTAGAGGCTTAGTTGAAGGTCACAACACCTAGTCCTCTGGAGGAAAACAGGTAAAGGTGCCAAGGGAAAGGTGTTAAGGACAAGTGGGCAAGGGCGGAAGCTCGCGACCCTGTAAGTCTTAAGAAATGCTATTAAAAAGGGATAAGGGCATGCAGGCATCTGGGCCTCCCACTGGATAACAACTTATGTTTAATGGACTGGACGAGTCAACAGCTGCTATGTACGCACAGTTTGAATACACAGACAAGGGTAATGAAGTTAATGATGACTATAGAGAATGAAGACTGCAAGGGCCATGATTTGCAATAAATTAATGGAGTCTGTCTTGAATGGGAACAAGCCACCTCCGATCTTTCGTGAACGCTATGAAGAATTAAATGGAAGAGATGGGTAGATGCAGAGGCCCTGATCACAGTTCAGAAAGCCATGCCTAAGTGCAATTTGAGCCCTGTGACAAACTAAGAAGCATGGAGAGCCTCCCTGCAATACTCAATAGAACTAAGAATTAAGTGTTAGCATGGAGAAGTGCTTTGAACCCATTCTTCATTTAATATGGTAGCAGTGGCAAGTAATCAAATGTTACAGCAGTATGGAGAGCCATGCTCGAGTACGCTTCCAGACAGCATGAAGGACAGAATAGACAACATCGACCATTGTGCAGCAAAGGAACAAAATCCAGGATTGCCATTGAGCAATTGGGGGGGAAGCAACATTGTAGTTAGTGAGCTAAGTGGAGAGCTCTGAGTGTGTGAGCGCTGTTGAGGAGAGGCAAAGTGTGCCTAAGCTGCAGAGAGAAGCTGAGAGTGCCTATGTAGAGGAAAGAGGCCCAAAGTGTGTCAAGGCTACTGTGAGAGGCCGAGAGAGCCTATGGAATAGAAGGGGCCAAGAGCTGAGTGTATGTTGTTGAGAGCAAAGGGTTGAATACAATGTGTTGTTGCAAAGTAAGCAAAGGACAGAGAATGCTGCATGGGCCAAAGGAGCAGAGGAGAACAAAGTTGATATCAGGCAAAGTAGCTGCCATCTACAGTGAACATTAGTTCCTCATTGAGTGTGGGTTGGAGCCTGCATACAGGAAGTTGGTGTTTCCATCTCTAGTGGGTGTCTGAAAAGGCTTGCGGGTTGGTGCCTCCTGCAAATTGGTGCTTGCATAAATCCAAGGAACTGCAAGTTGGTGCTTGCAACAAATCCATGAAGTTGGTGCTTCATATGGTGCTTCTAGTAAGTTGATCAAGTGTCTACAAAAGGAGGGAGTTGGTGCTTCCTGCTAGTGCGTGCTAGAAAAGAATCAAAGGGAGTTGGTGCTTCCTGTGAGTGGTGACTCACAAACAATTTGATGTAATAGAGTACATTTTCTTATTTACATCATAATAACAAACAAGCTTTGGTGGTTTTTCTCCCATAAGGGTTTCCACGTTAAACCTCAGTGTTCATGTATATGCTGCTCATGGTGTATGTATTTATGTGTTGATTTTATGTTGCTGCCACATGATATGTTATTGATGTTAGTACGGATGGTTGCCAAGATTGAATGTTAAATATAAATTGGCAAAAGCTTAAAGTTAGCCTTAATACTGATTCACACCCTCCTCTCAGTATTAACATTGTTTCTAACAAAGACCCCTTCTCAAATTTCTAATCATACAAGCCTACGAGATTTAATGTAAACATAATCAAGGACAAATCAAACCCTGGCATAACCTTAGCAAAACTCATATCTAGCATGTGCAGTTGATGATGGTAGATTCAAGCAGTTTTATATGAGACTGCCCAAGAATATAACTCCTTCAGCACACACCAATATGTAAGAAAAAGTGTAGGTATGTTATTCAATTCTCTATCATGAGGTTAGCAACAATACTCTTCTGAGACTATTGCCCGTTCTACTCCCTCAGGCCGAGCCAGATGTTGGTTTACAGGAGTTTCAAACCTCTTAGAGTCAGTGGGAATTCAATGGGATCGTCTCCCTCCTTTCCGATATTCCTTAGATGCTCTTGGTCACCTTTTACCTACTAGACAGGAGCTAAACAAGATCATCTGGGAGGACATCTAGAGGCAGTTCGTCCAGATCACCTGGTCAATCCTCCAAGAGGGTTGCCCAAATATGGCCTTCTATGCTGAGCACTTCTTGGAGTTGAGAGACGGGCTCATTGTTCAACCCCAGTATACGTTTCACCACTAGATGCATGCTCTTCGCATTCCCCTGGGCCAATTTAGAGTAGGTTCTCATAGACTTCGGGTAGAGATAGACCACCAGATGGATAGACTAGACAGACTTTGCCAGGTATGTCATACAGGAAGTGGAAAGCGAGGGGCACTTCATCCTTGGATGCCCTGTCTACTATGAGATCAGAGGAAGGTTTCATTGCTTGTTCAAAGATTCTCGGACCCTCGCCAGCTTTTTCAGGTACCCCGATCAAGAATGTTTGGCCCTATATATGCAGGAGGCTCTTAGGTTTCGAGCGCATATTCTTCAGCCTCCCATCAAACCAGATCCCACACAGAGGATCACGACATTTTTCAGGGTACTACCTTCAGACAGGGGCACCAAGAGATCAATTGATACCAATACATATCCAGACTCCAGATCAGTGAGGATCCGTGGGACCTCACCCTACCACACAATATCTCAACAGCAGTTCCGTCTTAAATCCGTTCCTGGGAGACAGACTAGGTCCTCCAGCATTCAGCAGTTTGTGAACCCCCCCAAGACACAATTTAGTGGACAATCTGCACTTGCCATCGGCTCTTCATCGGGCCAACAGAGATTGTTGAGTTTCTTCAACGTTATTCATTCAGCCTCAGATGTTAGGAGAGATGAGTATGATCCTCAGACCTATTAAGTCCTGGATCTTCTCCGCTAGGGCCAGATGTTGATTTATTTCATGCATTGTATCTTTGCTTTACATCATGCATTGTATCTTTTATAGGAGATCGTTTGGTTCTCTCGCTTTGTATATACATCAGTGTACTCAACAGTCCCTTTGACCTACTTTGTGGTCATTAGTTGGACATAAATATAATTATCTTATCTTATCTTGTCTTGTCTCTTTATGTCGATCTTATGCACACAACTTGGGTTACATTTTTTGCTCTTGCTCAAATTCATCATAGCCAATCTTCATGAATGTCCCCACTTGACTCTCTATACAAGGTATTCTGGTGCATACGATGTTTTGGTATTGCTTCTCTCGTAAAGTATTACGACATCCACCTACAAGAATTTAACTAAACCCAACAATGCCCCTTCAAAAAAATTGAACGAATCCTAAAAATTATATACCCAAAACTTGGTCGAGTACCCTCCTTGTCCAATAAACAATTGCTCAACAGACTGCAACTAAACTGAGAGAGGATCCATATATATTTATACTCAAGAGGGTTGTAAACACCTCCTTTATATAGGAACCGAGGTGCCTTCTAGGGCAACCGACATACCTTTGGATGGAAAATCAATTTTTTTAATTTCAAGATTTTGAGCCCAAAAACCCTAAGCATGCTGAGGTGTACATGAAATTGGAGCTATGTTACTTGGGAGCGGGAGCGGAAGCGGGGAGTGGGAGCGGAAATGGGAGCGGGAGAGACCATTTTTAGAAGCTCTCGGTTTGGGAGCGAATCCCAGAGCGATTTTTAAAAATATATATATTTTATATATTTTTTAATTTTTGATACATATATGTCAACAAAAACATGTAGAATGATGAATTAGGCATAAAAAACATAAAAAACAAACATAGATTGATCATTGAACCATATCACATCAATGATCAATCATCTAGAAATTATAATCTTCATCAACCATGTCCACAAGTTAGTAAAATACATATTACAACTGCAACATATTGAGTCTCGTGAATCATGATTCGTCAAATTCAATCTTAAAGTTTCAACTTCAAGCTTTCAAAATCGAAAATTCAATATATAACATTTATCATCATTGATCACCAAAGTTGTACTTGTAAGCTAAGTTTAACCATTACAAGAAGTAATATCTTAGATATTTCTAAGTCCTAACTTCTCACTGTTAACATGAAATGAAATGTTATAAAATGAAACATGAATAATGAAATGAAATGAAACAACTTTAGTCTTTCACAAAGCATCATATTCATAATTCACAATCATTACCAATGAGTTATAATTGACAACTTCAAACTTCAAATTTTCATTGTCACGGTCATATATTGTTTACAAAAAATATCATTATGATATGAAAGAGTCAAGAGTCAAGGACTCAAAACTCAATAGTTATGAAAACTAAAGTCTAATAGAAACTAGAAATCCCCCAATCCTGAAATCCTAAAAAACTGATAAGTCCGCTGCATTTTGAATGAAATCTAAAATTCTACTTTCTCCATATGAAATCCAATGAGGCCGAAACCACTCTCAAACATCCTGAGTCATTTCATGGTAATGTTAAAAATTTAAGTAAAAGGATGAAAATGAAGATTAAGGAGAAACTTCAATACTAGGGCCTAGACTTGATCATTAAGTTTCCCCACTCAAAAACTATTTGTTTCTTTCAAAAAAAATTGCATTTCGAACATTACTACAAAAAAAAATTGCAAAAAGTGCAAAACGCTCCCGAAAAGGCAGGGAGCGAAAAATTTTTTAGGGAGTGCGCTCCTGCCCGAAGTGCGGATTGGGAGCAAGAGCGAGGGGGGAGGGGCGGGGGCGCTCCCCGCAACATAGAATTGGAGGAATATCCAAAATTCAAATTTGAATGGAATTATTTAATTTGACCAAGATGTTTCCTCTAAAGTTTAGGCCCATATTTGAATATATCCTCAATTAATTAAATTTAACAGTTAACTTTACCTCTTCAACAAATCATCCATCTTTGCCATATCGCCTAATCATCACTTTTTGGGGCTTCTGACCACAGCAAGGGGCTTGGATCTTTGACCAAGCATATCTCTCCAACTGTGAGGCCTCTCGTGATGCTCCACACACCAAAAAAATCATAATGACAAGAAGAATCCAATGGCAAGGGTCTCCAAGGCCAATTCAATGACTTGCTTCTTCAAAAACCTCCAACAAGTGCAGGGTCTAAACATTGTCCAGGGCATCCAAACCTGTTAGGGCCCCGAGTTGGTACCAAGGCCAACGGGCACCCATGACAGGCCATGTTCACTTGGTGGCGAAAAACCGAACAGCGTGAGGTCGTGACAAAACCCTAAAGCTAGGGTTTCCAGCCATTCTTCCATTGGAGCTTCCAACTAATGCAATCCAGACAAATATTAAAAATGTTCATTAACAAAAGTTGGCATAAATGACAACACCATTCAATGCAGATGTGTAGCAATGGTTCATTTCCAATGCTTATTAAGGAGTTTTGATGCTTCAGCTTGTCTTTTGTCCCATGCCAAGAACTTAGAGAGCAAAACTTTTGTAGGTTCTTATGGCATAAAATAATGCACTTTCCATTATGGAACATGGGCAACATCACTGGCAAAATTTTGGAGAAAGTCAAAATTCCAATTTGCAATCATACTATCGAAAGTAAAGCCATGGTTTTATTTCCTTAATGCAGAACTTGCCAGATTGGAGGATCAGCTACAAAGAAAGAGGTTTTAAGGTTCTCATCTGCTGAGTCACTTGACCAGAAATGTTTCAAAAAGATCATGGATTTTGGCAGACAATGCCACCATGTAAATATTTCATTCAAGAATCCCTGGTCACCACCATTATATGGCTCTATGTCATTGATATGATCCATAAGCAGCTGAAAGGTACAATTCGACGGTTCTAAATTCTAATACCATCATACCATAGTTCAAGAGTGCTTCATTATTTCCTGTGGCCCTTATCTCTGGCATACCAAAAGGAAAATGTATGTTCCTAAGATTAAATCAGTCTCCATCAGCAGAAATGATCATTCCATTGTTTGTAAGCTGTCAAAAACTGAACTTACCAATAGTTCCACTCATTGTATGCATCACGCTCACCCTTTCGGTTTTGAATCCTTTCAATTTGCCGCAGTTTCGGATTTGTCCCTTGAAGTCCCTCCTTGCTCTCTGGACTAATTGACCCATCCACAAGTGTCACTAGGTCTCTGTTAGAATCTGTTAGGAGAATGCTCTGAGCAACGTCAATCGCTCCACAGACATACAATTCTTCCGAGTGCAGAATTGTGGCACATGCCTCACGCTTAGGCCCTAGGGTTCCCTGGATATTGCCTGGTTGTGTATGTAGAAGCAGAAAAGGAATTTTTCTATGAGTTGTCAATGCAGCAACTAGTCAAAACAAAGATCTCATCATGTGATTAGAGAAGGGAAGGAAAAGGATTTCTAGAATCTAACCTTTCATCCTGTGATTAGAGAGGGGAGCTAAAAAAAAAAAAATTCTAGAATCTAACCTTTCCTTCTGAGAGGCACCGCAAGATTGCGGGATCCAACTGGGAGTTTCAGTTTTTTCTTCGACACTTTCAAGTCGGGCCCGTATAACCATGTGGTTCTCTCGCGGACTGTGAGATCTTTAAAAGTAAAAGGGTTCGGGATCGGCCAGCAGTCCGTTATAAGAAGCACAGAGTAGGTGTTCTGGCGGACTATGAGATCTTTACAAGTAAAAGGGTGCGGGATAGTCCAGCAGTATGCTATAAGAAACACATATACACTGGATCCCTTTATTGATGCAGCCAAATTTACAGCTGCATCGAGTTTATGGCAACAACATCGAATTTTAAATGTTTGAAAACCTTTGGAAAGGGTAAATGGGGACATTTGGGCACCTCAAATTACTGCCCCTCATCAATCCACTCTGCATATAAAATTGCCCACTTCAGCTCTACCCGCAGCATACTCCAGTGAAAATGTAAAACACCCTAAACTAGGCACCCACTGCTACCGCTCAACGATCCCACCTTCAGCTTTTCATTGCATTTATTACTCAGATCCTTAAAAATCTTTGAAACCTTAGATCACTCAAGTACATCGCATGAAGGATAGAGTTCATCCGCAACCTTTCTCACCCACTACCATCCTACTTCTGCAAACGTTGACTCGTGTTGATCTATTATTGACGTTTCAAAAACCAAAACAAGAATGGTGTATTTATGATCTGCTTGCAGATCTAAAAAAAAATAAAATAAACAAAGAAAAACTACAAACAGACTGTAGACACAGGCTAATTGATAAAACAACAGATCTGAAGATTAATATAAATACACAGAAGTGACAAGTCAGCCTGTAGTCATGAAGATAGGAATACACAGTACGCAGGTCTGCAAAACAATGTCACTGTATTATTATTATTCAGGAAGAAGAGATATCCCCTGTTTTAAAAACAACGATCTCATTCTCCTTATTACCAAAAAGATAAAAAGAAAACAAAACTGCGTAATTAGATATTTCCCTTTTTCAGATGTGATGTTTCCAAAACAGTTCGCTGTTTCTTGGTTGCCCAGTGAGTGAGCTGTTGCTGATTTTTCGGTCCGTTCTGGTTGCCCAATTCCTCCCTGTTTAGATCAGGAAGCGTCCTGGCTTCCTCCACCAACTGAGGGAAATTGCGTTGCAATGTTTCTGCATTTATCCATTTGGCCTGTGCTGGAGTGTGTCCTTTCCGACCAACCAAATAGGAGAAGTATGGCTGATGTCGTGTATCCCATTTCTTGAAGTCCAGAATTGTATCTTTGAGCAGAGGAGGCTGAAAATCTGGAATATTATCAACCGGATGATGAATTGTAACAGATTCTTCAAGGAGAGGTGGTTCAAATAATTTGAGATTATTAACATTAAGAACATCGTGGATGCCAAGCTGGGAAGGCAAGTCCAAGCGATATGCATTTTCTCCAATGCATTCCAGAACAGTGTATGGGCCATATCTCAGAGGGTGCAACTTATGATGCTGGCCCTTGAAGCGTTGCTTGTCCAACAAGAGCCACACACGATCTCCCGGTTGAAAAGACAAGTGTGTTCGCTGCTTGTCATGTCTCTGTTTGGCACGAGCTTGGGCTGCTTGCAAAGCAGCAGTTACTTGAGCTTGGCGTTGAGAAATGGAGTAGATAAAATGATGAGCTGATTTTTGTTCCTGTTGTTGATGTGCAGACCCAGAAGGGGTGATTGTCAATGGCATCTCAGAGGGTGCACTTGGTTGAAACCCAAAGCAAACCTCAAAAGGTGAGAAACCAGTTGAGGAGTGTGTTGCCCGATTGTAATTGTGTTGAATGATGTGCAAATATGTATCCCATTGTTTGTTTTTGGAGAAGTAGCTGCGAAGTGAGTGAACCAAAGTACGATTGACAACTTCGGTTTGTCCATCTGTTTGTGGGTGGAAAGCAGTGGAGAAACGAAGTTGGCAACCCAACAAAGACCAAAGAGTACGCCAAAAGGTACTGAGAAAGCGAGAATCACAATCTGAAATAATGCTACTTGGCAAACCAAAGTGTGGCCACACATGATGGAAGAAGAGATCCGCGGTTTGAGCAGCAGAAGTAGTCTTATGACAAGGAAGAAATATAGCCATCTTGGAGAAACGACATACCACTACCCAGATAGCATCATGTTTACGAAAAGTAGTAGGAAGGCCACTTAAAAAGTCCATGGAAATGGATTCCCAAGGACGAGAGGGAATTGGTAATGGCTGATACAAACCATGCTTACGATTTGAGGGCTTGCTTTGTGAACAAAGAGAACATGCACGAATGAATTTTTCCACTTGCTTTGGTAAAGCAGGCCAATAGAAGTGGCGTTGAAGATTGAGAATGGTCTTGGCGGTGCCAAAATGCCCTCCGCATGAAGATGCATGTGCTTCACGGATAAGAATGAGACGATCATCAGATTGTGGCACACATAATTGGTTCAATTTATACAACCAACCATCACGAATGTTATAATCAAGAAATGGAGTTTGGTTGATGATTGTAGGGTGTTGCACAGCTTCCCATATCTCACCAAAGACCGGATCTGTTGCATACATCTCTTTCCAAGCATCATATGCAGCACAACGCACCTCTAGAATGTGTAGGACCTGAGCAGGCGGTCGACTTAACAAATCAGCCATCTTATTACTTGTCCCCTTCTTGTATTTAATCACCAGATGGAATTGTTGGAGGTAAGAAGCCCATTTTAAATGGCGTTGCTCTTGAATCTTTCATTGTGAGTTGATGAAGATTAGCGGATGATGATCTGTATGGAGGATGGTCTCTTTGCCAAGAATGTAATGGCGCCATTGCTTCAAAGCTTGCACTAAACTGTAGAATTCCTTGTCATAAGTGTTGTACATGAGCTTAGCATCCGCAAGTGCCTCAGAATGGTATGCCACAGGGTGGCCTCCCTGTTTAAGAACAACTCCAATGGCGAATTGAGAGGCATCAGTTTCTATCTCAAATGGTTGATTCATATCTGGAAAGCGAAGAACAGGAGCAGAGCATAAGGCACTCTTGAGTTGAGCAAAATGTTGCTCAGATTCGGCATCCCAAATAAACTTTGCTTGATGAGACAACTGGTGCAAAGGGCGAGCCAACTGTGAAAAATGAGAGACAAACTTTCTGTAGAAATTAATACCTCCCATGAAGCTCTTGAGATCATGTGCAGAGGAAGGGGCTGGCCATTGCGCCAAGGCTTGTACACGAGAGGGATCTGGGCGAACCCCTTTGTTGTCAATAATAAATCCCAAATATTGAACTGATGTTTGTCCAAAATAGGATTTCTTTTCTTTGACCTGAAGGTGATGTGCTCGCAATAACTCAAGTATGGTGCGAACATGCTGAAGATGATCTTCCCAAGATTTGCTGAATACTAAAATGTCATCAAGGTAGATGACCACAAACTTACCCAAATGTGCCCTGAAAATATCATTAATGAATCTCATAAAGGTGGCCGGTGCGTTGGTCAGTCCAAATGGCATGACCAACCATTCAAATAGCCCAAACATTGTTTTAAAAGCAGTTTTCCATGTGTCGGATGCATGCATGCGAACTTGATGGTAGCCTGCAGTTAAATCCATCTTTGTGAAGAAACAAGCCCCGTGTAAATGGTCCAACAAATCCTCAATGCGGGGAAGGGGGTAGCGGTTTTTAACAGTGGCTTTATTAAGGGCTCGATAGTCTGTCACAAGGCGCGATTCAGAAGTATCTTTTTTGGGAATAATAAAAGCTGGAGATGCACAGGGCGAGGATGATGGCTGAATATGACCAGATGTCAACAATTCTTCAATTTGGCGTTCGATCTCAGTTGCCTCTCGAGGAGCAAGGCGATATGATGGGGCATTGGGTAAGGAAGCGCCAGGAATAAGATCAATGTGGTGTTCAACAGAGCGTGCTGGAGGCAGCCCTGTGGGTTGGGTGAAGACATCTGCAAATTCATGGAGAAGAGGAGCCATTGAAGGAGGGACTGGATGGGTGAGGTTGTCTGGCTTGACAGGGCGAACCAAGCACAAAGAAACATCTTGGTTTAAATTGACTCGCATAATGGGAGCTTTGCCAATGGAAGGTTGGGTTGATGTGCTAGCTGAGGATGTGAGCACATAGGTGCGCCCCTCGTGCTGCAAGTGGTATTGGTGATCTGTAGCATGATAAACAGCATGTCGAGCCTCTTGATAGGGAATTCCTAGCAATAAATCAGCACAATCGAGAGGAGAAACATCACATACCACAGTATCTCGGAAAGGTCCAATAGCAAAGGTGACAGCACAACATTGTGAGATGGTAAGACGAGGACCGTCCTTTTTGACCCAACCGAGCTGATACGGGTGGGGGTGAGGAGTGGTGGGAAGGCACAGGCGTGCAACTAAGTCTTGTGACACAAGATTCTTCTGACTCCCATTGTCAAGAATAAGCGTGGCCAACTCATGTTTGATTTGACAATTATGGGTAAACAAAGGCGTAACAGAGGTGTTTGGTGCATTAGCAGTCATGAGGATGAGAGAGGGGTCCACTTCAGTCAGATTTTCGAGAGAAACAACTGGAAGTGGGGTAGTGGCCTTTGGTTGTTCGACCTCTGTAAAAAGAGTTCTCTGGGGGCGGAGATTTTTCAATACTCGACAATCTGCAGACGCATGTGAGTTGGTCTTGTGAAATGTACACCAGGGGGTGCGGTGAGATGTGGGTGATGAGGCAGAGGCGACATTAGAAGAATCAAAGGAAGATGGACCATTTCTGGCTTGAGGATATCGGATTCTAGTACCCACTTTGCGTTCCACCGCCAGGGCCCGAATAAAGGCCTTATCTAATGAAGCACTATCAAACAACTCAACTTCACGACGAAGAAGCATTAGCAAACCAGAATTAAATTTGATAATTAGTACCTCGTCTGGATCGGATATATGGAGTTGAATGCGCAACTTGCAGAAGACATCAATGTAGGCTGCACTGATTGATTGGGTAGTTATCGAAGCTGCAACCATTTGGCAAGGAGATTTTGTATATATCCTGGAGGATAGAAGCGTTCACGTAAGGCCTCGCAAAAGAGATTCCAAGATGTGATAGGCGTCGAGTTGGTCTCGGCTTGTTCTCCAAGTTCCACAACCAAGGACATATTCTCAAGATGAGTATCCCACCATGTTTGTGCTAGGCCTTCCAATTGTAGATTGGCGATCTGAAGTTTCATCTCCTCGGTCATTGTTGGAATGGTTCGAAAATAGTTGGAGAGGCTGCAGATCCAAGAATCAACAGTCTCACCATTCATTTGCCCTGAGAATTTGGGCAGTTGAAAGCGTGCATCAAGCTGCATTGGCCCTGGAGGGCGTTGTTGTTGTTGCAGCGTAATTAGCTCTTGAAGAGCCCTAGCTAAATCATTCACTGGCGAGGCTGCCTGGGAGTGCTCTGGCTGCTCTGAACGCTCTTGACGGGGCAGCATGATTTTCATCCACTGAATGGCGTGAAATGTATGACCCCTAAAAAAAAATTCTTCGAACAGGTGGATGTCTTCCAAGATCTTACGCTCTGATACCAATTGATCTGCTTGCAGATCTAAAAAAAAATAAAATAAACAGAGAAAAACTACAAACAGACTGTAGACACAGGCTAATTGATAAAACAACAGA
>APFE031382286.1:0-19693 GCA_000404065.3 Pinus taeda | reverse complement strand
AGTTAAAAAAAAAAAAAAAAAGAAAAGAAAAGAAAAAAAAGAAGAAGAAGAAGAAAAAGAAGAAGAAGAGAAAAAGAAAAGGGGCATGATTTATATTCATGTAAAATATTTACATAAGAGGAAATCACTAATAAGAGCTGAAACATATGTATGCAAAAATATTAGCTGTAAACAGGCCAACAAAAATTCATGAGTATCAAAATTCTCTTGATGAAAGAGATGCCAGAAGCATGGACAGATAGAGTTTGGCCATATACTCATGGATATATATACTAGACCATATCGAATAAGCCTTCTCATCAAAAGGCTTATCCATGTGTATCTATTAGATTATACATGTCCATATTTGTGAAATAGTAATTTTGAAACTTACTTTTAAAAATTTATAGTTTCACTAAACATAAATTTTAGAATGTAAAGTGGGAAAGAACAATACAACATTGTAAATATACATGGTTTTGAAAGAGTAGAAAAAACATTAAAATTTTTGATGTAAATTGGAAAATAACAACGGACCATAAATATATGGATTTCAAGTTGTAATTATCACACATAAGATGTTGAAATATTATATTAATTTTGTCTTTATTAAAGATAGAAATGTTAAAATATGAAGTGCATATTAAAATTTATCAGAAAAAAATGGATATGTATCAAATTATCCATGTTCATTGTGAAACAACAAATTTTTGAAATGTAATTATAAAACTTATTTTTATTAAACATAGAAATTTTAATATGTCAAGTGGAAAATAACAACAAAACATCAATTAATAAATGATAAGTATCTATTTTTGAAAAATATTAAATATTGAAATATAATTCAAAAATTTATCTTTGTTGAACTTTAAATTCTTAAAATGTAAAGTAGATTAAATTTAATTTGAAAAATTGTAGATATCAATACTAGTGAATGAGTAAGCTTTCAAATCCGCCAAGCCATATTTGCGTTATTTTCCATGTATTAACGTATTTTAAAAATACAAAGGGGAAACCTATGGACAGGCCAATTGCGATAGCGATTCCCAAGAGGACCCGATAGGGATATAAAGCATGATTATAAAACTTTGAAGTCTGGAACTGTGTGTTTCTGCATTTTCCCACGTTTTGTAGCGTTTCCTGTGTTAACACAAAGTGATTGCTACAAAGGATTACAAGCGCCGATAGACCCCTTTTGTTACCAAATAGGTGGCATTCATCCCTGAGGGTGTTTAGCAATGATTTCTAATGCCCTGAGACGGGATTTGAATGGATTGTGGTAGGAAGACAGAGAGCCCGAAAGGGAAAACCAACAAGTAGCGTGTTTTGGATTTTTAAGCCATGAATGTCAAAGACAAAGGGTTGTTGAGTTATTGTTGGTGGCCAAGTTGTTGTTTGTTGCTGAATGCTGAAAGTAATAGCAACAGAGAAGTGAAAAGCAGTTGAGGCAGCCTTTGGGGTCACTTGAAGTTCAAGTGAAAAGCCAGAGAGCGTGAAGGTCGCAGAAGGCAGAAAGAAGCCAGAGCAGGAGAGCAAAAGAGCCAAGAGCCTGAGCCAAAGAGCCAAGAGTCAGAGCCAAGTGCCAGAACTAGAGCCAAAGAGCCAAAGTCAGAGCCAAGAGCCAGAACCAAGAGCCAAAGAGCCAAAGCCAAGAGCCAAGAGCCAAGAGCCAAAGCTTCAAGACCCATAAGAGATAAAATGGTATCTGAACCCACTGTTTATGTGTAGAACAACAGGAGTTAAGCCAAAGAGCTTGTAAAAAGACTTATACCATAATCCTAGAGAGCCTAGTTGAATTAACTAGAGCTCATGGAGATGTAGCTCAAGAGTTGTGGGTGAACTTCTAATTAATTTGTTGTCTTATGTGTTTGTTTTTACTGCTGCATTATTCACTATTATATGCATTAATATATCAGTTTAAGCACATTCACATATCTGCACAAACAATAGACTCTAAAACAAATAATTAGCTGAAAACAAATACAAGCATACACCTATATTTTCAAGCATTTCTTAATTCCGCATTGGTTAATCATAAAAGACTTGGGAAAATTCAAGCTTTGGAAGTGGGAGAGGTTCTTGTAAGCTAGACAAGAAGCCTAAGAGCCTTATCTTCAGAACAATACTTCATCAATTTTCAAAAATAATTGCCTTCACTACTTATAGTAAGGATTCATAACGATAAACCAGTGTCCCATGTATGGGTGTTGATCACAACATTAAAGTAGTTTGAGGAACAAAGGTCCCATGTATACGATTGGATACAAAATTGAAGTGATCCAAACAAATCATCTATAAACTTGGGTTTCATGTAGGAATGTTAACTCCAACAGTGAAATGGTCTTGGCAGTACACCCGTAAGCTAGAGTCCCATGTACAAGTATGTGCATCAATTGGAGGAGTCTAATAAGCTTATCCATGAACCCAAGTCCCATGTTGAGGTGCCCATGTTGACTCCCAATCGATGAACCTTGAATATGGTGAATCACTTGGTATTTCAAATGCCCACCATAGTAATGTAAATGCAAATAAATAGAATCATTCATGTCCAAAAGATCATCCACATAACTATAAAGTGTTGGTTGTGGATCTTGAAGGAAAACTACCGTCAAAGAATATGCAAGCTAAATACTAGTGCTTATAACTGACTCATGTCTTCCCTCAATTTTCTCTTCATATGGTGGAGAGCAATCATCAAATACAAATTATAAGTAGTTTTCCTTCCTAGAAATGACCATTGTCCATGTACCAATGATCACAAGCATTCTCTAATTGAAACTGCCCATGTATGTGTCTTATATATTTTGCTTAAGTACGTGTCCAAAGTTCTAACCTTTGGATTGCTTCATTGTCTTCTTATACCTTTTGTACTTGAGCTCCATATAGAGTTATAATATATGGATTGCTTCAAGGTGTGAGATTATGAGGGTTCTACCTTAACCCCCTTATTTAGATACTTTAATAATGTATGAAGCTACTTTCGTCCTGAATTATCTAACATATCTCCCCATTCTTCGAAGATCTGTTGATTGTTTTCCCTACCCTTTTTTTATTTTCTCCCCTATGGGGTTTGGGGGGGTCCTTCATTAGCTGGGATTGAACTCCTATTGATCTTGTGTTAGATTGCCATGAGGTCAATTTTAAGGCAGATTGGCGAGATTTGAGTTTTTCTCAACATAAGACCTTGA
The DNA here is from genome assembly GCA_000404065.3 of Pinus taeda. NCBI lineage: Eukaryota > Viridiplantae > Streptophyta > Pinopsida > Pinales > Pinaceae > Pinus > Pinus taeda. Next base: position 16,526 of record APFE031382286.1, on the reverse strand, counting down.
CTTGATGTTCTGGAAGGGTGCCATGATCTTTTCCTTTCTAGGGTTTAGCAATTTCAACAAGGTCGAGCAAATCTAAGTCCATATCCTCATTGAAGTCCAAGGATAGGTTTGGACCTTTTTTTGGGGTACCTTGATGCAGGGGTGGGGCAAGCGAGGGTGCAAAGGAGGGGAGTGGGGTGGCACGATAAAGGATAATGGAGATAGGTTGGAATCATGCATGACGATTTCAAGGGACAATGAGGTCAAGGGGGGAGGTCGAAACGATTGTTGGTGGAAGGTTGGTTCCCCATGGAGGAGGGTTGCGGGGGAGGGTTTTTAGGGTCCTTTCACTTGTCTAGCTTTTGTGAAGCCATCTTCATCCGAAGAAGGGATGGAATTAGGGTTGGCACCTTTGGTTACGAAAAGGGATATGCTTGTAATTCAAGGTCTACTTCCATAGCTCATCTTAGTAATAAATGTCTATGGACTCTAGGAGCGGTTCTGAGATATTCATGTAAACACAAATACATGTATAAAATATATTTGGCTTGTTTTGTTGCTTCCAAAGCTTTAACAAAATGACCAATGTCATTAGCAATGCTAGCTACAGTCTCGTCGTCCTAGAATTCCCGTAACAGTGACATCCAATACCGGAGTTGTTGTGAAGTCTTCCTTATAAGGCATAGTTATTCTCGTCTGAAGGGGAGTATAACCCGATAGAGTTGAAGAAGTACATGCCATTTTCAAACACCTGAGTTCTATTTCAATATTGGGGAATACTATGGTGAGAAAACCATTGGTTCTCAATTCCAGTTTAATCTGCCCCTTGGGTTTTCATTTTACCTAGATCCAATGGGAGAGTGCTTTCTCTGAAGGCCAAATACTAATAATTTTTTTGATCACGACATGGTCTCACATGCATTGGATATATTCCCTAATATGGTTCAAGTGCACTTTGAATTTAGGGTCTAATGTTGTTGCGGGGAGGCCTTTCCCCACTATTGTTTTCATGATTGGGCATTTGACTGTGCAACATTTCACTACTCCCTATTGGGGTTTTGATTATAAACATTGGGATTAGAAGCAAAAGGTTATTCGAAAGAGTTATAATCTAGTGCAATCCTACCATATGAAATGGAGTTGTCTATAATGCGACTTTTTGGAGATTCCGGTGACGGAATCCGGCGGAAGAAATGAGGTTAAATCTTGATTTTTAAGCAGTTAGAATGGTTTTTTAACTGCATATTTGGATTCAGCGCCCTGAAAAACCCCTGGGAGCCATTGATTGTGCAAAAACTAGCGATCAAACTTGGGATTCCAATGAATTACTGCCGGATTTTGACCGGAGAAATCCACCGGAAAGGCTTTCAAAAAGTCGCGTTATAGACTACTGCATATGAAATAGCTCCACTCCATCCATAGACACTTGCCATAAAAAAGACCGTTGAAGGACTTCCAAAAACACACTTACTAGGGTTAGTTGAAGAGCTTCCAAAAATACACTTACGAGGGTTTTAGTGCCTAAGTAAATTTTCCATAACTAAATAAGTATAATATATAAAATGAAGAAAAATTTTATTTCTTCATTCCTCTAAAAGTCAATGCTAAAAAGATTCTCCATTTCCTACCAAGGTTGGAAAAAGATTTTGTTTCTTCATTCCTGTAAGGGTCGATGCTAAAAAGATTCTCCATTTCCTACCAAGGTTGGAATTTTAAGACAAACCCACACGTCAAATTTGACCTTTCCAAGTTTCAAAGAATGATTTCACTATTTTACAAATATGTTTAAGTATATTGGAAGAACAAATCACCCAGGGAACCGTAAAATTCGATTCCTGTTTGCGGACAGCAAAACCCCGTGGCGATTCTCGAAAATTTGATCGTTAGTTACTCTTTGAAAAAAAAGGAGGAACAAGAAGAATGGATAAGGTAATGGAACAGTTTGGAGACCTAATAAGGGACCAGCACTTGATTGACATCCAAACCATAAATGGAAGTCATACGTGGAATAATTGGAGAGGGGGCGCTAACCAAATAGCTTCTCGCCTTGACAGATTCCTAATCTCAGAACAAATAATGTTGAAGGATGTATTTATAGAAGCCACCATTCTCCTGGTAGCAGGATCGGACCATTGGCCGGTTAAATTAGAGATAGACTTAAAGCAAAGGCCTCCCAACAAGCCCTTCAGGTTCGAAGCTTTCTGGTTGAGAAATGAAGGACTGGTGGAGAAGCTAGAAGAGTGGTGGAGGATGAGTGAGCAAAGGGGCAAAAATAAGATGCACACCTTTCAACTCAAACTGAAGGAAATGAAGAATAAGATAAAGAAATGGAATAAAGAAGAATTTGGGAATATTATGGAAGATAAAAAGAGACTAGAACAGAGAATGGAAGACCTTCAGCAGATGGATATCATGGAAGGAATAGAAGAGGAGAGAACACAAGAAGAAGGCAGGGTTTTAAATCAGCTAGAAGAAAGAAGAAAACAAGAAGAGATTTTATGGAAGCAAAAATCAAGGGTACAATGGCTTAGGGAGGGAGAGAGGAATACCAAGTTTTTCCATAAAGCAATGGTTTAGCACAGACAACGAAACAGAATATTCTCTATAAAAAACCAAGAAGGGCAAAGAGTTCTACAACATGAAGAAATTGAAAAAGTACTGGTGAATCATTTCAAAGACATTCTGAGGGAACCACAAATCAACAGATCAGATGCCATAGCAAAGATAAGAAGCGAAATTCCAAATGTAGTCTCAAGAGATCAAAACTTGGCACTCATGAGGAAAATCACCATGGAAGAAGTGGAAGACATTGTTAGAAACATGAAAAGGAACAAAGCTCCTCGCCCAGATGGGTATACTGTAGAATTCTTCCAAGCAGGATGGAAGTTTCTTGCAACAGAAGTTCTGGAAGTTGTAGAGGAGGCCATAATAAATCAAAGAATATGGCCAGGAATAAACTCAACCCTTTTTGACCTTGATTCCAAAAACTAATCAGGCTGATCAGGCGGATGGATTTCGCCCTATAGGCCTGTGTAATGTCATCTACAAGATAGTGGCATCAATCGTTGCTCAGAGACTAAAAATGATCCTACCAAGTATTATCTCCCCAGAGCAAACTGGGTTTGTTGAAGGTAGGCAGATTTTGGATGGGCTTGTGGTGGCCCAGGAAGTCCTTCACACTTTGAAAACGAAAAAATAAAAGGGTATGCTAATTAAACTTGACCTTTCAAAAGCCTATGATAGGCTAAGTTGGAAATACCTAGAAAGAATCCTTAAAGCCTTTGGATTCTGTGATAGATGGGTTAACTGGGTCATAAGCATGATCTCTACACCGAATTTCTCTATTTTGCTGAATGGAGCGCCAACAACAACTTTCAATGCCTCAAGAGGTCTCAGACAAGGGGACCCCTTATCCCCCTTTCTCTTCATAATTGCAGCAGAAGGATTAGGCAGATATTTTAAAAAAGAAGCAAGAGAAAGGAAAATTCAAGGCCTCAGATTATGGGAGAATCGAACCACAGTCACACATCAACAATTTGTGGATGACATAATGATATATTGCAAAGCCACCCTGAAAGAAGTCAAACGGATAAAGAAAACTCTAGAGATATTTATGGAAAGTTCAGGGATGGAAGTGAATAATGAAAAATCCAGAACCTTTTTCTTTAACATTGCGGAACCTATTAAGAATCATCTAACCAGGGTCATGGGATATAGGATAGGGGATCTCCCTACCAAATATCTAGGAACTATGCTAGACACTTCTACCCTTAAAATAGGAAATTGGAAAAATATCATTGATAAGATCATGAAAAGGCTGGATAATTGGACCTTCCGTGCTATGAACCTAGCAGCAAGGGTTGTGCTTCTCAAAGCCACAATACAAGCAATTCTGATATATTCATTATCTGTAATGGCTGCCCCTAAAGGAATTTGTAATAAACTGGTAAAGATTTATAGAAAATTTCTATGGGGAGGCCCGAAACAAAAAAAGAAGTGGGCCCTTTGTTCATGGAAGAGTCTAACCAAAACCAAGGAAAAAGGTGGCTTAGGCCTCAGAGATCCATGGACCTTAAATCAAGTTCTTGCTGCTAAATTAAGATGGAGATGGCTACAAGGGGGTCTGGACTTATGGAAAGAAATCTGGACTGTAAAATACAATATGCCTCTCTCCCCGGAAGAAATTCTTAGAGATCAAAATATCCCTCGGGGTTCGGATATTTGGAACTTATCCACCCAAAGCAGGGACTTAGTAGACAATCATATATTCTGGGAAATAAGAGGAGGCCAGATAGTGAGATTTTGGGATGAAGCCTGGCAGCAGAGGGGAAAAATGATGAACTTACAAGGCATGCAGGAAATTTACAGAACAAGAGTTGACAGTGGCCTCCTGGCGGTTAAATATTACTGGATTGCAGCACCTGGAAATGAGGAATGGCGAGAATGGAAACCTCTGGAGGATTGGAAAAGGAACGCAACAGAAGAACAAAAAACAACTTACAGGAAGGAAACCGATTCCAGGAAGATAAAAAAGAGAGATGGGAGAGACATCCTCCGATGGGGCAAAGAAACAAAAGGGATATTCTCAATAAAAGAAGCCTACAAAATAAAACCCAGGATGATCCAGGCGAGGAAGAACAAAAGTGGAAAAAGATATGGAAAACAAAGTGGTGGCCAAAGATTAAGCTGTTTGTGTGGTTGGTGGGAAGAGGATTTTAACATGGGACAGAATTCAAAAAAGAGGCTTCTCTGGCCCAGCTAGATGTTGCCTCTGTAACTCGAAGAAGAAGACCAGGAACACCTGCTAAATGGTTGTAGTGCGGCTCAATTCCAGTGGGAGCAAATGAAAAGTCTATTCGCGACAACAGCAAGAAACCCGCGAGACATAATTCAAACCCTTAGCGAGTGGGGAGAAGGAAAGTTTCAGAGCAAAATAGTCAGACGGGCGTGGAGCATTTCAGCTGGTTTCAATGTATGGAATTTATGGAGGGAACGAAATAGCCTAATATTTAAAGGGAAGTCCATAGGCCCGGAGGAAATATGGAAGAGAACGCTAAAGCAAATAAAAGAGTCAATCCTAGCGGAGAATTGGGCAGACGAAGATTGGAAAACTACAGAACCTGAAATAGAAATCCTAAAGAAGATAAATGTAGAACAGGGGATGATATACCATCAAGTCTCCAAACACAACCGCCAATCAGTAAATCAAAGCCGAATGGTCTTTAGGAAGCCGCCAGAAGGGTTCATTAAACTCAATTGCGACGGAGCTGCTAAAGGGAATCTGGGTCCAGCGGGTTTTGGTGGAATATTCAGAAATGGTGAAGGGGCTACAGAATGGATCTATGCTGAACATGGAGGAACAATGACCAATAATGAGGCAGAATTCATGGCGGTTTACCAAGGCCTCAAAATTGCCAAAAGAAATGGCTATAGGAAGTTAGAAATTGAAGGGGACTCCACCCTGGTGATCAATTCGATAAGGAAATTAATCCAAGGGAAGAGTTGGGAGAAGGTGGTGAAAAGTTGGCGAAGTGCTAGCATAGTCCGAGACATAGGGGAACTGTTAACAGAAATCGACTTCACGATCACTTCGCATGTTAGACGAGAGGGAAATAAACCCGCGGATTGCCTGGCGAATTGGGGAAGAAATGAACAAATGGAGCCAATCGATGACAGCTGGACCAATCAAGTATTGCTGGAACGATGGGACGGGCTAAATCAGCTCATTAGAAAGGATAATCATGATGCAGAATAGGCTTAATCACACCCCCGCGTGGAGAGGGAGGGGGAGATTAAGACAACATCCAGAGGCAATTAGGAGAGGACAGAAGGGTGGCGCCCTTGACACCTCGTCAACGGTAATTAATGATTTCGCCGCAAGTCAGGGTCGCGGCCCAAAACAAAAACTGATTTACAATCCCAAAGCGTGCATTCGGGGTATTAGTGGCATGTGCAAGGAGGAGCTTCTACATCATTTGACAAAATGTGGGTGGGAAGCTATAAGGAGGAACAAAGAAAGAATGTATAGTAGAAGCATTCTGAAGAAGGTGACGAGTGAAGCGGTGCTCTGGCAGTGAACCCCCAACCAGCGCCTCAATCGATCGAAAATGAGCGAGCGTAGAGCTAAGGATGCCCAAGAGGATAAGGCTGTTGCTGAAGGCAGGCAAGTTGAAGGGGTCACGACCAAAATTGAAATAGAAAGCTCGGAGGAGCTTGACTGCAGGCAGGTCAAGGCACCCAGAGGCAAGAGATTTGAAACTGGGCAGAGTAGAAGAAGCTCGCAGCGAGTTAAGGAGGGAGAAGGGAGAAAGAAGAAGACGAAGAGAGGTCGCGGCCATCCCCGGCAAGCCACCAGCAAGGCGGAGAGTAACCAGATTCAGAAAAGACGCAAAAGGAGAAAGAGGTTTATCAGTCAAACGGTGAATGAGGCAGAACAGGCCTACAATCTGGACTCAAATGCTGACATCAGTAACATTATTGATGCCATGGAGGAGAAAGTGCTGGAGGAGCCTTCAGATCCGGAAAAGAACGACTGGTCTCTGTAGTTACCAGACCCTAGTCATACTCGGGGCAGGCTCACCCTGTACCGACGTGCTCTCCACACCTACTGGGTCCTGAAGCACCTCCTGGCCAAGGCCATGGAGTAGGTTGCAGTGGATATGGTGGAGATGGCTCAGGACACGGCGACAGCGAAAAAAGAAGTCGCAAATGTGGAAATGCTGGTAAGGCAACATAATGACCTCCTCGAGGACATCAAGGCTATGCTGATGGAGCAGAGGAAGGACAAAGTCAATATCAACATCGACTGAAGGATTCCAGCGCGGCGAAAAGCCTGGTTTTTTCCCTTTTTCCTTTTTGCTTGTCGATATCCATGTTTTACAGAAGTTCCATCTGGGTCGCCCCCGCGGTAGTTGATTAGGGGTTTTGTCTTTTTAGAATGAGCTTATTGAGTCTGCCGATTTATTCTGGTTGTAGAAAACCTTTTATGTTCTTACCAGTTTTGACTATAAACAGTTGTGATATCGTTAATGACTTATGTAAGTATAGGCTCCAACAGATCTGGTTTCCCTTCGGGGAAGATTGAGGAGCCTAAGTTTTGTACTTTTATATTTTTGTAGATAATAAAATACCGCAGTTTACAAAAAAAAACATTTGAAGGAGTAGTGATAGGGAAAAATATTCAATAAAGGTTCTAAAGTTATTTTATATCTCCATTATGATGTAATATATCCTAAAAGGTTCTAAAGCTATAGTTTCAAAATAAAATGTGACAGGACATGGTGGGGCCACTACACCATCAAAAGACAAAGATAAAGTTGAATTGCTAGCTGAGGCCTCCCTCCTTGCTTGATATTTCATTTCAGAGCTTCATGGACCAAACATGAAGCAATTTTGAAGAAATTTTGAACAATTTTGAGTTTTTGTGACTTTTGGCATAAACAGGAAGAACAGTTCAGCCAAAAGTTGTGTTGTGCTTTTTCCTCAGACCTAAAAATGTCAAAAGTTTATTTGGATGGATAGATAATGACCTATACATGTTAGCTATCCACTTTTGGTTCCTTATCAGAAAACAAGTTTGAAGAAAATGCCAAAAAATAAGTCAAAAAACAACTTTCTGCCACCTTACTGGACTAGGCGTTGTGCTTTTGTAGTAGTTGTGGGATACTAAGCTTTTCATTGTCTTGGAGTGTTCGTTTTGCTTGCTTGGGGTGTATAATGACAACTAGACATCCCAATATTTCCTTTAGTATATTTAGAGCTGGATTTGGAGTAGTGGAAGGCCTTCAAAAACCTCCTCAAAGTTGGTGTTACGCTTATGCCTCATGGCACTGTGCTTTTGCAGGTGGCGTTGTGCTTTTTCTTATTTGTCCAAATTTCAAGTTTTCTTCAGTCAAATTGGATTTTATGATTTAATTCCTCATGTTATGAGTTGAATTGATGCCATAGAAGGTAAATGAGCTTGTTAGAGTGATTTTGATGTAATTTTAGGCCTCATTTATGAAAAACAATTTAGTCAAAGTCTAAATGGAGGGTTTGTTCCAACCTCCCTAGTCATTAGGTTTTTGTTGAGAAATTCATCTAAGTTGTTCCTATACTGAGGGATTCAACCCCTGAGAGTGGGGAAGTTTTTTTTTGGTCTATATGTATCTAGTTTTAAGTCAAACTCAAGGTTGGACATCAGAGAGTGGAAATCTTGTAGCTTGTACTTCATCATATATTTACAGGAAATCAAAGGCCAAGTTGTAGCTATTATTTAGGAATTCTTGTGGTGTGAGTTTGTGGTATTGTTTTTCTCCTATTAAACATTTAAATTAATGATAAATTATTTTCCTTTCCATATCTATGATTTTCAGTGATTTTCCTACGAGGTATTAAACACAATTCTTGTAATTAAGATTTGTTTTGTTAGTACTATCATTTTATGTTCTCAATATTCTGATAGATGAATTCATGGTTCACATGATCATATCAATTTTCTTACCTATTCAACCCTACCCTACGTCTACCAACTCTTAAGTTATCAGAAAATCATGCCTACCTTGCTCTTTTATATCTCATGCAACAGAACCATTGAATACCTGACCTAGTTCCCTGATTTGTACCTCTGATCTAGCAAACCCTAAATCTACAAAACCCTAGTGCTGTAATAACTAGCCTAACATATTTTCCCACTCCAGTCATCATTGGCTATGAGCTCATAGAGAGATGCCTCTCTGGTTTAGTAGGGCTAGCTGCTGAACCCTAAGTGGTTTGAGGTTACCTCCGTCGATCCCCTTTCCTAGCCTTGGGACATTGTGGAGGATAACATTTTGGCACTGTTGTTGGGGAGACAAGTGATCTATCTTTCTGAGGATTAGTTATGCAAGTGCTTTCAAGACTAGTCCTATGGGTGATAGTTTCCAATACTTGAAAAAGGTTGATCCAAATCATATAAAGTTAAGGTGAAAAATTATGGCTCCTAAAAAACACAAGAGGTCAAACCCTGACCTAAATCCACCTCCTATTGTTGATGATCCAGAGAAGCTGCTAAGGAAACTCAAATCTCCTACTCCTAAAAGTGGAGCTCATCAATTGGTAAAAACTACTTCTTTTTCTGATCAATAGCTTATTGTCGAAGATCTTTCTTTTGACATCAATTTTGAGTTATATCTTTTCCGATCAAAGTCTGGATCTTCCTTTCAGAAGTAGTATTAGACCCTATCAAGTTTGATTCTTACTTGCCTTCTTCTAAATACATTTTTTCTAAATCTGATCATGAGCTTTGGTAAAATTTTAACAAGCTCCAAAGTCTAGCTCACTAGCTTCAGATCACCATCGAGAAGGCCTACATTCAATGTCAACCTGAGAATCTGTCTGTTGCTACTTCCTTTGCCATACCTCCAAATGCATCAACCACATCATTTGTCATTGCTAATCCACCACCACCACCACCTCGATTGATATCATCATCCCCATCAACATAGCTAGTTGTAGTTCCCGTACAATCTCCTCCAACAGTCATGGCAAGGTTTTCCCCTCTAGTATTACCTAGTCAACTTGTTGCCCTACCTCAAAACTATGGCCAAAGGCTTCCATTTTTTTATGGAATTTCAGAGATCACAACTCGACAGCATGTTGACAAATTAGTGGATTTCATCGATCTCAAAGTGGTTTATGATGAGGATGCTAAAATGCGAATCATAGCACAAAGCTTTTCCGGAGAGGTCAGGAATTGGTTTCGTGGTTCGATGGCTGCTTCCATCACTAACTCTCGGCAGCTGAAAAACTTGTTTTTAGCCTGATAGGAAGAAAATAAGAATCCACTATAGATTTGGCTCAATACAACTCCGTGAAGAGACATCCAAATGAAAAAGTGCAGGAGTTCACCACTAGATTCATAAGGTGTACAATTCTATCCTTGATGACATGGAACCTCCCCCTAGATTAGCATTCCTCCATTATCCTGATGCCTTTGACCCGTACATGGCTTATCAGCTTAGGGAGAGAAGCCCTGCCACCTTAGAAGACATGCAAAAAAATGGAGTGAGTGTTGAAGCCAATTTGTTGATTAAGAAATCCAAAATGAAGCCGGAGAAGAAAGTTACCATAAAGGAGGAGTCCTCCTCTTCTTCTGATGGTAAACTCGACACTCTTATAAAAACCATGGAAAGAATGATGGAGAGAATGACCATTGCAAATTCACAGGTGGAGACTTCAATAAGGAATCCAAATTATAGGGTTCAGCAGCAGTCACGATTAAAAAATAAGCAGAAAGAGTAGAAGAATCAATATCCTCAGGGACATCAGGAAACTAGAACTCCGTTTCAGAAAAATTACACTCAAGGCCCAGAAGAAGAATAAGAAGGAGAGATTTCTGAAGCAAACCATTTCTTTTAGCATTATCAACATGATCATCCACGTATTTTTCTAACTGAGGAAGATCAATTATCTCAAGATTCTGCTGCACCAAGTGATCAACAACTTGTCCTCTCAAATGATGATGTATTGGTAGTGCAGACCGAAGAATACCAAAGGGGCTATTACATGCTCTCATCCATGTGCAAAAGAAGTACAATTCTGTTGAGGGATAAAGTCCCCTAGGGTTTTGGGTCAACACCCTAGTAGAGCGGGGGTTATCTGCAATAAAAAACAAGCATTCCACAAAACCATGATACTTAAATAATAAAACTATGTGAAGAGAGGTGCACCTAGGAGTCCTTCGTTCGGGTTGATCCAGCCAGGGTTCAAACCCTCTTGGAGTTCCTTTTGATACTTGAACCTGCAAAACAACCAATTCAAAGAAGCATAGCAATATATGGACCAAGTATCATATAGAAATCAACTTCATAGGACTCAATCCCACCTTCTCCCTCTACATTGAAAGAACCATTAGCACAGGTAACACTAGCTATCACCAAGCACGCGAGCCTCACTACTCAAAGATAAAGCAGACCACTCTCTTGTGTTGACAAGCAAGAGTTGAGGAAAATCTTTAAGATAATGGAAACCAGGCCATCATACCGAATGGGACTCCCACACCAAACGGTGTGAGGTCTAGTTGGGACTTCATACCTGGGTGATCCCTGAATGTTGACAAGTCCAACAACATCAACATTTATGGTGCTAGAAGGAGGGAAGCCAGTTGTATATGGTTGAACGTCCTCTTACACTCACTCGTCAACCATCTGGTCAAGGCAGTAAGTCGCACTCCCCCTCACCTATGCGTGACTCTGCGGTTGGTTACTTCTCACCTCTAAGGACTGAAGGCAAAATTCCATATCATCACCTTTTCTTTGTCCATCCCATCACCCGCTAGTTTGTGAAAGCAGTTGAACTGATCCCAGGCATACAACACCTTCCATATGCATCAAGGAAGCCAAAATCCACTCCCACAGGGGTTGTTGTACCATTAGTGGAAGAAATAGTTCTTTCCACACTTGAAGGTATGGCAGAAGCTATTGAAGATGAAGACGAACCTCTAGTCTTTCAACAAGGGGAATGAGACACCCTTGTGATCTTAGGATTAGACTCTGGTAAAGGAGGTAGAGGCAAAGACGAACCAATAAAATCAGAGTCGGAACTTTTAGATGATGAAGTGGAGGAGGACGAAGAAAAAGAAGCGATGGCTGACCAAAATCTAGAATGGATGACTCAGGGACCATTGGATCTCTTGGGTGTTTTGCACAAGATGCCAAAGCGAACAGAGAGAATGAACATAAAGTTCAACCCTAATAGCATAGTGAAGGAAAAAGATTGTTTGGACAACTTCTACCTGTAGCTGTAGACCCTTTGGGTACGGTATGATGACGTAGAATGTATATTTTTTCCATGTACCTTGGATAGTCACGTAGCTACATGGTATCACAGCCTTCCACCAAACTTCATACAGAACTAGGGTGCATTCAAAATCACGTTTCTTGAAAAGTTTGTTGATGACAAGACCCCAACCATGTTACTCAAAGAATTGGGAAGCCTGAAGATGGAGCGGAAAGTAAAGGTAAAAGATTTCAATCAGAGGTTTACACGCATATTGAACAAGTTTTCCATGGACACCAAACCTCATGACTCCATCACTGTTGATTACTACATGTCCACAATGTTGACCAACATTGCGGAATTCTTCAAGCGAGCTGCGAAACCAACTCTATTGGAAAACTTCGAAGAGGCTATTGTTGTTGAGAAAGACCTGCGCGCAATTGGAGTCATCAAGGATGATGAACTAGCAAAGGACTCCAATGACATGAGCAGAAAGTCCCAAGCGATGGCGAGAAAAGGAAGAGACAAGGAAACAAATGACATTGAAACCCTCACTTGCCTCATCAAGAACTTGACGACAAAAGTGTCTGAGCTTAAACAATGGAAAATAGACACATATGCAAGTAGCCATACGCCCAAATAGAGACAAGGAATCAGTTCATTAGGCAACAACTAGTACACTCTGAAAATTGCGGAGAGCTCTATGTTCCACCTCGATCAGTGCGCAAATTCCGAGTTCTGTTCATTCCACGAAGAGCATCACCCAGAGAACTCTTGTTCGGATTGGAAGCAAGTCGTAACCTTTGTATGCAGTCATACATTTGATGTGGAAAAAAACATGCAGGAGTAGCTGAAAGACAAAGATAATGATGAAGCTACTGCACCTAATGAAGCATCAAGTTCTGGGTATGTGGTGAACATTTATCAATGCTCGCAAGCAGTGTTGAAGGCAAGCACCAAGAAACAACCCCAAAGCAAAATGACTGTTACAATATTAAGAGTAAAGGGGCTCCCCTTACACTTAGGGAAGAACAAGAAAATATGAGACTATTTTTTAGGAAGGTTGATCCACTTGCCACCCCAAAGCAGAAAACACAAAGAAAGTCCGGGAAGACAGCAACATATAAGAGTACGTCCATGAGCAGCAAACTGTAGAACACTCTGTCAGATAACATGAGCACCAGTCCTACCCTGGACACCCCGAAGAGTCTTCCACCTCTAGACTACAACATTATAGAATAAATGAAGAAAACTTGCACGAACATCAATTTGTTCAAGTTAGCGAAGATCCAGAGTCAGTGAGACATCCTAATGTGTCCATTGGGACAGACAACAACGAACAAAACAACCTCTACAAGCAAGGGAGCCAACACACCTCATGGATCACTTTCCACTGTGCGAAACACACTCCAGATGGAGGAAGAAAACTTAGGTTTCCCTCCATTCCTACTCTCATTTGAAGTTTTCAAATGCAATGTTCACAACTACTTGGTTGATTTTGGCACGGTAGCCAACGTCATGTCATTCTCCATTTCTAAGAATATCAATGCACAATGGAGCGAGACGTCTATGTGAATCATCCAACTTGATCGAACATCTGTAACAACCATTGGTGAACTTCGAGATGTGATAATCTAACTATCTCATTACAGTCAAGTCCACCAATCTATCAACATAGTTGTTGTGGACATACCGGAAGCATACAGTCTACTACTCAGCAAAGACTGGTCTAGCAACCTGAACGAATATTTTGCTACAGACTGGTCACACATGTGGCTTCCGTATAAGGGAAAAAGAAATCAAATTAGGTGGTATCCAAGAGGCATATGAAGCATAATGTTACTCCCATCAATGACATGAATGAACTGTTGGCCTTCATAGAACTCATGTTTGGCAACTAACTCCTGGAAACAATGTTGGGGTGTTATCCTACACTGCCAGCTCCAACCCCACCAGACACGCAGTTGGGAATCATTCCTTTCCCAACTAATGGTAATGAAAAATGTACAATACATTGTACCAATAGTAGCAGTAGAAGTAGCAACAATAGTAGCAGTAGTAAAAGCACGTCAAATAGTCCATGTATAGACAAGTTGTGGACCATGTACTTTGATGGATCAAAGACACAGGATGGCTTAGGATCTAGGTGTGTCTTAATTGACCCATACAACAGGAAGCATATGGTTTCAAGTCACTTGGAGTTTGAGTGCAGGAACAATGTTTCTGAGTATCAAGCACTCATGTTGGGCTTGCAAAAATCCATCATCCTCAATGTGGTCACACTAAAAGTGGTAGGTGATTCAAAGATAGTGGTATGGTAGGTACGTAACACCATTCACTATTTGTCACCACATATCAAAAGTTACCAGTGAGAGGTATGGTGACTGATCTCTAAGATGTACCACATATGCGTAATGCAGCTGCTAATGCTCTGGAAAACACGGCTTCAAGAATTTCACGGATTAGGGATAGATTTACTATTGATATTTTGTATAAAACATCTATCTCGGATAACATAACTAACTTATGCATGTTTAATGATGATCAACATATACTACATTTCATGGCCATTGCTGACGTATTCAAAGATGCATCGATAGATGATGATGAGCACGAGCGCTCTCTACAAGTGAAAGTTGGTAGCAGGAAAGGCCACCTTATCACAAAGGATGTAGCATATTTGGAAAAGCTTTATGACTTGCAAGAACATTTTTAGGGGATGAGGAATAGCAAAACCCACAACTCCACCATGATGCACGAACTGATCAACCTAGCAATAGAACAAGATCTGAAGTTCATTGAACTTGGTACATGATGCACAAAGCAAGAGCGACAAGCCTTTGTCCTCCTTTTCAAATAGTACCGATATGTGTTCACATGGACGTATGATGATCTGGAAACTTATGACACGTGGATAATCCAACACATCATTCTGATCAAAGAAGGGGTCAAGCCATATCAACAGAAGCTAAGGAAAGTACACCTATCACTTGAACCCCTCATACAGAAAGATCTTACCAATATGTTGGACACATGAATCATATACAAAGTTTGTCATTCCACCTAGGTTTCAAACCTTGTTCCTGTAGACAAGAAGTCCGGGGAAATTCACTTGTGTGTTGATTTCCGGAACTTGAACCGTGTCGCAGAAAATGATAACTACCCTATGTCATCTATGGACCACATTTTGCAAAAAGTATCTGGGGCATAGATGTTTTTCCTACTTGATGGTTTCTTAGGATGCGATCAGGTTCTGGTAGCAAAACTTGACATAGTTAAGACTACCTTCCGTACCAAGTGGGGTATGTTCACTTACAAACGAATGTCGTTTGGGCTTGTAAATGCAGGCATAACTTTTCAGTGCGCCATGGACATCGCTTTTCGCGGACTCATTGAATAGAGTGTACCGGCTTACCTTGATGATGTGACTATGTTCTTAAGAAGACGTGAGGACCACATATGGCATCTGAAGAAAACTTTTGAGTGATGCCGGAAATACGGGATTTCCTTGAATCCCAAGAAGAGTGTATTCGCAGTGTTTGAGGGGAACCTTCTCAGACACTTTGTTGCCAAAAGTGGGATAAAGGTGGATCTGGACCGAGTTCATACTATTACAGAAAATCCATCACCAAGCTAACAAGTAAGCCATGCAATCATTCTTGGGCAAGATAAACTTCCTCCAGAAGTTCATCTTGGATTATGCACAGATATTGCAGGACATGATTAAGAAAGATGTGGTCTACAGCTGGGGCAAGAGGGAAAAGTATGCATTCAAACAGATCAAGCAGGAAATACCAGAAGTGCCTGGAGTCTACAACCCAGACTTCAAGAAGTATTTCCTGCTATACACCTTCACCTCTGACAATTTGCTCGTTGGAGTACTCACTCAGAAGGAGGAGATGAACATTGAACGTCCCATCTCCTTCATGAACGCAAGCATGCAGGGACTAGAACTCAACTATCGTGCTATTGACAAGAAAGAATATGTAGTTTACAAGGCGACAAAACACTTTAGGCCCTAGTTGTTGAAGAACTGTTGCATAGTCTACGTCCCTCAGCCAATAGTCTACACATTGTTTGTACAATAGGAACTGGGTGAACAACGTGTGAACTGGATGACAATATTGCAAGAGTATGATATTGAAATCAAGAAAATTCACACGATCAAACGATGTGGGCTCTGCAAAGTTGCAGCTAAAGCAGTACACACCTCAGAGAGTGAAGAAGAGCTCGCTGACTGGGAGCAGGAAGTTGAGATGTATGATACAAGGCGAGAAACACCCACTGAAGATAGAACCTCTTGGTACACAGATGTGCACCAGTACCTTGAGCACAACACCATACCCTCTCACTTTTCTCATAGATAGAAGAGGGCATTTCACCTCAAAGCTTTAACATATCAGTCAGTGCAAAAAGTGCTTTAGAGGAAGCATAGCAACAAAGTTCTTCTTAGGTGCTTGGAGGCACATGAATCAGAGAAGGTGTTACAAGATTTTCATGATAGACCTGTCAAGAGTGAATTTGTGGGAAACACCATGGCGCACAAAGTTATGTGAGCAGTTTCTACTGGCCCATGTTATTTAAGGATGCACATGCTTATGCCTGCAAGTGCCCAATCTATCAACGATGTGCCGATAGAACACGAAGATCAACAACCCCACTGCAGTGACTGAACCATTCCAACAATGGGGCCTAGACATCATTGGTGAGATTTTCCCACATTCATCAAAACAACACTGCTACATTCTAACAGCAACATATTACTTCATGCAGTGGGTAGAAGCAGTTCTGCTCAAACAAGTGAATGACCA
>APFE031382279.1:4665-16808 GCA_000404065.3 Pinus taeda | reverse complement strand
GTAGCAATTAACCCCTTATGTGTCTCATTCTCCTTTTTTCTATCCCGAGACCATTTGTCCAAAAGGACTTTTTCAAATTCTGCATCTGAAAGTTTGGTCAACTGCGTTTTGTCAAGTGAGTACCACCATTTGACAGCCTCATCATTGAAACTAAACCACACTGAATCCCTCCAAAGTGTCCCATATATACGCTTTTTTCCCTTTATGAGTTCTTCAATAGTCATACCACTATCATTCCCTGTAAATAATTCCTTGCTAGAAGCCATGAAGGTTTGAAACAATTCACTTACTTGGCTAAAATTTGAAATTGTCACAGTTTAGTCAATATTGCTCAGAATCCCTATTATGACCTGTTTTTAGAAATGGAACAATCATTCTGCATCTACCCATGTGATAGAAATCCTGATCCAGGCACTGGAATTTCAGATCTGCGCTGCTACTTTCCCGCCGTCACCCAAAATTTCTGCAAAAAAGAGCTGATTTTAAATCAACGATATCTCCCTCATCCGGACTCCGATTCAACTGATTTTTTTTTTGAATTTGGGTATTTTTCCACAAAGAATCTAGATATACAATT
Organism: Pinus taeda; assembly: GCA_000404065.3. NCBI lineage: Eukaryota > Viridiplantae > Streptophyta > Pinopsida > Pinales > Pinaceae > Pinus > Pinus taeda. The sequence continues at coordinate 16,231 of APFE031382279.1, read as the reverse complement.
ATATTTTGTAGATCTTGCACCAGGACGTCTAGATCTGCGCCGCAAACTCGCTGCCCTGAAAAATTATCTGCAACCCCACTGATTTTTAAATCAGCGATATCTCCTTCATTCGGACTCCGATTTGACCGATTTTTTTTTTTGAAATCGACTATCTTTTCACAAAGAATACAGATCTGCAACCATATTTTTCATATCTTGAACCAAAAAGTACAGATCTGATCTGAAAACGCGTCACCCTTGAAATCCTGCAAAAAAGTAAAAAAAAATTCTCCACTTCTGTGCCCAAGAAAGTGCTCTGATACCACTTGTTGTAGCTATGATACCACTTGTTGTAGATCTAACCCAGAAATATATGAAAATATAAGATAATGCAAATAAACCCAAGAAATAAGATATAAATAGATAGAAATGATTCTTTATTGATCAAACCCTTAAGGTAGGCCAACACCATACATTCACTCCTTAAAGAAGGAGAATACTCCACAAGCCATATGCTTGTTCATACAAGAATACTTCTCTTCATAGCTCTCCATATGGAGTCTCTAGCCTCTATATAGGCTCCATACATACAATACCATGCATCATTACCATGGTTTCCTCATACCATCAACTAATACCAGGGGCCCCTTACATTATTATTAACTACTTGTGGTCCCTTACATGACATGGGTTAACCACCTTATTTATTACTATGGCCCATCCCATTATTACATTATTACCTTGGGTACCTCCCTCGGTACCCCATATTACCCCCCTAGGTATATAACATCATTTTCACTTGATTTGGTTAGGCATTTTTAGATTTACTAGCTCAGTAGTTCTCGAATTTCTAGATTTTCAACTAGTAATGTTTTTTTTTGTTTTTTTACAATGGCTTAACAAAATTCATTTTGAGTGATTCCACTTGGAATAGGGACCTAAGGCGTCCTAGTTGAATAAAAAACTTGTCCCATCCAATTTGGATTTGATTTTCTTGGTCATTAAACCCTCACCAATTTCATCGTTTCACAAGGAAACTTCTCCAAGCTTTTTGAGCGAATCCATCCATCTCCGGACTTTGGTTATTAGTTCTGAGTGATCCTAGGAATTTTCGCACTCCATTCCACCAATCACATACCTTTACAAAGCCTCCCATCACCACCAACACCTCACATTTTTCTCTCGGCTGTATCCTGTAAGTTTCATGTAATTCCTACAGGATCATCTTGTAGGTTTCTAGTACATCCTGTAGGTTTTCCTGAAATGACTTGTTTTGAGGCCTAATTGATGGAAAACCTCGAGGAAGTCACCAAAAGCCTCCCAAGGGTCTCCCACACCACCCATCCATCTCCCAACCCTTCCATCCAACCTTCAACATCCTTAAATTCACTTGCCACATCACCAAAGGAAATTAGTTTGCATACTTGATTTTACATGAAAAGACAAAAAGACTAAAACAGAATTATTTCAGTCCCTTTACTTGCACATTAGTGAGGTTTGATGCTTCTTACTTCCATTCTTGGATAGTAGCATTTTGTTCATGATAATTTAGCATTATTGCAGACCATAGTTTCGTTATAGTTAGTTAGAAAATGGTGTGTTTTAGCATTTTATTTCAATTTCTTTCCTTGTACTTTCTTTCTTGCAATAGGTTAAGGTTCCATTTCGAACATTTCCTTTTTTACAATTAGCTTAGGATTTTACTTCAGTACATGCACTCAATTACAACATGACAGTAAAGGAAGGACACATTGTATGCCACACATATAGTGTCAATAACTCTTAAGTTCGTATGAAGGCCCAGGTTGATAATTAAAGTCGGTAGCCTCGAGAGTTGCAGCATTCCTGTTGCAATACCAAGGCTCATTAGTCGAGCGGATCATTTCTCCCATAATAATTTTTAGTTAGCGCACTTATGGGTGACCAAACCACACTCTCATCATTTTTTTGTATACATGCCAGTCATCAAAACTATCCTTGTGTGTGCCCTGCCATCTCGCAGGTGTAGTGCACAACACTCAGTCCAGGGCCTAGAAGCGATGATTCTCTGCCACTTTGTTGGGCATATGGGGACCTGACCCAGGTTTGGATTTATTTAGCCAAACAAATCCCTACACTACTAGCCCTTTCAGCATCAGCCCACAGACACGGACTGAAGTCTCACTCGAAGCAATATGGGGGGATGCTAGAACCAAGCTTCTGCACCCTTGAGATGTCTGTGATGTCGATTTAGTCGAACTATGCCTGACTTCATGCAGGTAAATTCTCGCACTGTTCCAACCTTCAGTACCCTCACAAAGTGTCACAATCATCCTTTGTGCAACCCTAACCAGGGGCTAAGATGCTTTCGCACTGCTAGCACAACGATCTGTGCTATTTCCCAAACTACGCCAAGTATCTTACTTATCTTATTAATAGTTCTTGATTATCTTCATGTAAACAAATATTCTAACTTGCATTCACTTAACAATAACAGTTATATATATTCACGCATCATATAAGTAATAGAAGTGCAATTCATACCCAATATATCCAATGCATAAAACAGGAAATAAATACGCAGAATTGAAATGAAACTTTTTTTATTAATACTTCCAATTGTTACAAACTCGACTCGCCCTACACGCTCAGCTGCAAGGGTCCACGTACTTAGCTATGGACTACTAGGCCTTTGCGCACTCAGCTGCAAACCCTTCTCCTACTCTACGACCCAAAACTAGACTTTTACACTTCAGATCTATCTTGCATACCTCATGTTCTTCTTCTTAGATTAGATGCCTTGACTACTTAGAGCTTCACTCTATTTATACAATCCCATGGTTCGCAGACCATGGGTAGATCTCTACAGCCGAAATTACAATAAAAAATTAAGGGCGGACAACCCTATGACTGTTTAACAAACTACTCGCTCCGCGCCAACAAAATGCAGAGTCGTTACATTGGAATTACAAAATTAACCAAAATCTAGGATCTAAGCCCCAAAACTTCCCTTGGTGGATCCTGCGCCCAACAGGTCCCCAACACAAACATCATGAATCACCTCGAGTCACTCTGTTGGTGCAGAGATCTTTGCACGAAGAACTCCCAACTAAGACTAGGTCACTGTAAGTTTGGCAAAGCACTAAGCGACTGCCTACTGAACTTCCTCGACGCTTTGTTCGGTGATCGTTGTCGTCGAACTGCTGCCCTAAATCCATTCCTGAGTTGCTTCTAGCTACACGCCCTTTGCTTCAATGGAGGCTATAATGGTATATACCTCATTAATCCATGGTTGTAGGTGCACTTTCAAATCTGCTTCCTTGTGCCAAGCAACATCCACCTGCTCCTTGAGCGCCTTTGCCTACTTCATCCTTGCAAGCCTTTGTGTAAGGGAAACTGTTTGCGCGGTCACTTTTACCTCATCGTATCTCTGCTATAGCTTTCGCGCCTCTATATCCAGGCGCTCTATGCTTGGGTCTTCCTTCAGGGTGGTGAGGACCTCAAACGACTGCTCGAACAACTTCGTGTAGTCTGTCACTGCACTGTTAACCACCGCCATTGCTATTGTGATTGCGGTGACGCACTGTTCGTTAACCTTTAGTGGAGTTGCAGGTTATGTCTTCAGCTTTAATTCTGCCTCTAAAGGTTGAGATCCAACTGAACCCTAGCCATTTCTTCTCTTGCGTCACGCACCCCTGCTGCTAACTTTCGTACATGCACCTCCACCGGTTCCTCTGCTGGGATGGCCAACTCTAGGACCATCTAGCAGGCTTCCTCCACCACCTACACTATCTGTCTATTTTGCGCCACTATCTCATCATAGTGCAAGATCAACTGCTCAATTTTAATTGATTGCTCGCTCATTACCTGTATCGCGAGGCTATCCCTGGCCCGAAGCTCTGTAGTGACTCCATCATGCAAAATATAGAACATCTCTTGAGGGAGTGCAACCATATTTAACATGATCCCTTTCAACCCGCTGACCATAGGCCTATCAGCCTCATTTTCTATAATGAGTGCTCCATCTAGAAACACTATTGTGTTAGTCATCTGAGCACACAACATTTCCTTGGTTGTGGAAGTTCCTACTACGAGGCTGGTTGACATTGTGCCAACTTGCAGAGTGCACACCTACAACTCCTATATCTCTATCCGGAGAGCCCCCAACATCATCTGGTGTTGCTCCTCAAACTAGTTGAGGACCTCCATGGTCACGTCCCTCACCATCTCACCAATATCATGGAGATACCCCTTAGTGATGGTGATCAGGTCGAACAAAGTCTTTGAGGCATTCCTCTTCTTTCGCGGCCCTACCTACTCTCTTGGGTGCAGACGTTTCAGCTCAGTGGACGTTGTCTGTGGGTCCATGCCACCTTGTTCTGTGTTAGTCTCCAGCTCGGGCGAAGGTGACTTCTGTCCTTCACGCTCTTCTTTTTCTATCTTTTGTTGCTCCTCTACCAACTTCACAGTGTCGCATGCTGCTTGGGCCTTAGTCGCTGCTTCTTCCTTTCTGCATTTTTCCGCCAGTTGTGCCATCTGCAGTTTCACCTCTTCCTTCTTCCACTGCATGGCGGCATTCTCTCCTTCCACCACGGAGCCAGCTGGGGCATTCCACTCCAATAGCCAAGACTCGAGGACCACGAAGATTACAATGTCGGTCACCAAATAGGGTAACTCACGCCACGTCTTTGTGGGGTCCTTTTGTGCCTTGATGAAGACATGGTGGAAGTTTGCTTTGAACTCCGCAAAGCTTTATAGACTGTTGTAGACTGTGGGTGATAACCACGGCTTATAATTAATCCCCATTCTAATATTCAACTCCATGAGCATCCAAAAGATCTTGCTCGCCTTTATCCTTTGTGCATCCTTGGTTGCCCATAGCGAAGCGTACTTTGCTAACTACGGAAGGTCCTACATGATCGTTGGGAACTGGCTATCTTCAGGCAATTCCAATGGCACCAGTACTATTGACAATAGAAGCCATGCATAATGAAATGTTTTTCCCTACTCGTATGCCTCGTGACAGTTCTAAAGGAACTCTCCTAATAGATAGTTTTCCCATTTGAACTGGACCCCTTCAGTGCATTGCACTCTAGGGCAACCACCAGCGCGAGCATCTCATCCACGTGACACTTTCGCATCACCTTCCCTGCCAATATCTAAGTCGCAACCTTAATTTAGGGTTGTTGATGCTAGAAATGGCATACCCTCGCTTCTTCTTCTCTAATTTAAATTTCTTTTTCATGGCCTCTGCGATGGCCAAATCATCACTCTTTCCCTCTGAGATGTTTGTTGGGTCCTCTCCTACACAAGGGAGATATGTAATCCTATGAATCAGATGGTTTGTGATGGGGATGGGCTCCTCCAACCACAAGCATCCACCATGCACCAAGCAGACCAACTGCCTGATGAAAAAAATGGTCACTAGGGCGTGATGGTAATGCGACACCCAGAGTAGGTTTAGCAATCTTGCCTTCTCCACACTTTAGCGATTTACATGGCTCCAACTCTATTTTTCCAGCTGACACATCTTTCTTTTAGCTCATTAGCTGCACAGTCATGAGGTGTGAGAACTTCTCGTGGTCCACTAGCTCCCAATCTTGAAATTTTAGCACGGGCACTTGTCCCAAGTGCGCTCCTTCAAAAATAATGTTGTCAGGGAGCAGCGGAGTCTGAAGAGACCTCTTACTCTCATCTATATCTTTTGGTACCTTTACTTTTCCCTTATGTGGAGGAACATATCCAGGTAACCTAGTGGGAGGGTCCACACCCTTGGGTTTGACTTCCATCTCTACCTCCTCCTCCTCCACCAGGATTTCTTCAAATTCTTCCTCCTCATTGGCCTCCAAATTGATTCCCTTCCCCTTTTCTTCCATGTTGAGCTTAATCCTTTGTAGATTTCTAGGTGATACATGCACCGGTACCATGGCCTACTTGTTTTTCTTGGGTCTCGGTGTGCGCAGTGATTTATGGATTTCAGTGACTATCCTGACACGTTTTGGGGCTTCCACTTCCGTAATTGCCTACGCGGCTTCCTCGGTGGTCATTGCTCCGGTATCTATGGCTTCCTTGAGTGTTTCCATAGTGCGATTCCATAGTTCTCTTAGTGTTTCTAGAAATTTATCAAGCAATGAATTTGCTTTCAGAAGATCGAACAAATCTCGATTCATGAATATATGAGCGCACAACAACTCAGTTCTCAAATTGCCAAGTGTTGTTTGCTGGGAAGCCCTTTGTAATTTATAGCACCTTTTGAATTTGAATTCGACTGTTGCACCACATTCAGTCCATTAATGCTCGATTAGCAGCAAATTTTCAAGAATCTAGCCCATAAAGTTCGACTTAAATGCTTGTCGCCCGCACCATTTGGTCTCAAACCAAGAATCACATCATGAATAGTGACTATAATGGTCACTTTCCAACCGACCTGTGCGATAGTGCAACCACCCTCACACTGTCATGGACCCTGTGACACTTCGCTACTACATGTAGTCCTGACATCGTGCAGTCCCCAGGCATAGTAGTTTATAGTCCTATGCCTCCTTTCAGCTGCCTGGAGTGCTCTGACTGTGCTTCTATCAGCTAGTCAGATGGATGGGCCACCTGTGTATGGATTCAAACAACTGCCATTCACTTTTCCTAGGAAGGGTTGTCCATTTAACTTGACCAACTGTATCGTGCCTCCATCTGTAATGTCCTTAATAACATGCAACCCTAACTCATGCATTCTGAATTTTCCTGGGAATTTATTGAACTTACTATCATACAACAACACCAAAATCATTTACCTTGAATGTGCACAAATTAATATGTCGATCATGCCAAGCCTTTTCGCACTACTTTTGGATTTGCTATTGGAATCCAGCAAAAAATCATTCTTCTTCGAGCTCCTCCAACTATGCAAGCCTCTCCTCCAAGGCTCCATGATCTGTCATAACTGTGAGCACCGCTATGCACAGACTAGGCATGATGTATTCCATAGGCATTAAAACTTCCACTCCGTAGACCAGCCTAAAAGGTGTTTGTCCCATCCGTTTCTTGCATGTCGTCCTATAAGCACATAACAGTACAGGTATGCAAAGGTCCCAATCAATTTGTTGCGCGTTGCATACCTTGTTGAATGCTTCTATACGTAGAATCTTCTGCGTGATTAGTCTTCGTACATAATGTCTTCCCAACATTAAGAGCCATTTGTACATTTTCCCCCCCAACACACACTTATTGACCAGGTCTTTCAATGTGGAGTACATGTGCATCTTGGCAGATGGTGGCTTTTCTCCATATGCCTGCGTCCACTTGGCCAGATGTGCACATGAATCATCCTGTTCATCATACTTGTCTGCCAATCGTAGCATAGGCTTCCCAAAGTGCACACTCATCCTTCTCCTACATTCACACCAATCATCAAAGCTTCCTTTGTTCGTACCCCACCATCTCGCAGGCATAGTGTGCAGTACCAAGTCCAAGGCCTGGAAGCATTGCTTTTCTGGCACTTCTCTTTCAAATGCATCCAAGAAGGTATCGACCTCATTTAGACCATCATAGGTAGGAAAATATCTTACCTCTGTTAACATGCAGTGCAATGACCTGGTCATCATATTGCAATTCAGTTTAGTTACCTCATGTAGCCTATTCTGCCATCGCTCTATTTCCTCATCAGAATCCGAGGTATTGGAGCTCTCTTGCTCCCATGCAATCTGCCCATCCACAGTGGGGTTCACCCAGTCTTGGTCTTGTGCTGTTATCTTGTAGATACAGTCTAAATCATCATCACTATCATAGTCGCGAACTAGTTCCGTGTACCGTGAGCCTTAAGCAGGGCCCAGGGGTCCAATTACACACAATCATTTCTTATCAAAGCTCATTTTTCGCTTCTTCAGATTGATTAGCCCATTCATGTTAGTAGCCCAGTCAATTCCTAAGAGTGTGGGATAGGGATTTCTATCATGAACAATCTCTATCACTTCAAAGCCTGTCAGCATGCTTGCTCCTTCAATATCCATAGTTATTCCCTGCAATCAACCCATGGATATTATTTTCTACTGGTTCGCCATCCTCAGCTAAATTAGAGACCATTGCAACGCAGGTCTTCCCATACGCTCCAATGTCTTCTTCGGTAGAACATTCGCATCCAATCCCAAATCCAGAATGACTTGATCCATCTCATATTCTCCAATCTATGTAGTTAGCCTAATTTCTCATCCCTTCCTTTTTTTATGTATTTTGATCTCCGAGACTATGCACGGTTCTGCTGGAGCAGTCCTAGCACATCTGCTTATGAGTTCATGTAATCCTTTCACAACCTTACTATTGCGTAATAACTTCATATAGGTTTCCAGGAACTTTGTGAGCATAGATGGGTCGATTTCTAGCTTAGGTTTATCTTTTCTTCATGAAGTGGCGGCATCAACGAAGCTCTTCTTAGCTTCCATGAAGGCTTCCCAAGTGCGCTCCAAATCAAACTCTGCTTCTTTCTTTGGATCTTTGTGAACCCAAGTACTAGCTTCTAGTTGTTTGCCTTTGTCATCTCCCATCACGATCCTACTTCAGAGCACAATGTTTACATCCAGATCTTCCTTGGGCGACTCAAAGCTCATCATCTGTAGGTTCTAAGTTGAGGGAGGTGGTAGCACTCCTTTGTCACGTATCCTAGCTATCAGCATAGGAAAATGTTATGTCTGTTGATCAAACATCGTGAAATACAAACACGATGGGCGTGTTGGATTTGTGCAATCATGGGCATAATCTTCTGGCCCTCCGCAATTGTAGCAAATCAACTGTCCGCAACCTCTACCAGGTACTCCTCTGCCTCGGCCTCGTCCATGCCCCTGAAATCCTGTTCACGCCATTCCTGTGTTTCGGTCAAGGGGCCGCATTTCAACCTGAACTCAGTAGGTGGGAGTTCTATCCATCATCAACTCATAGCTTTTGCGAGTGCACTCGTCATGTCCCACTGACCTACAAAAGTTGCAGAACAACTATTATGAATTTTGCATATACTTCTCTGTGGCATGTTTTCCAACTATTTGACAAATCACGCACCACATAGAAAGCACCACACTAGGTCATGCTTGAGATTTCGGCCTTAAAGGCATCGGTCCACCTCTTGTGAGGTAATTTGAAAAAACCGGGCAGTGTTCATTGTCATGACCTTGGCTCTTGCATTTTATGCACCACACTTCTTCGTGCACTTTTGGTCGAACCGTCCTGTCTTGTTTCAAACTGTGCATCTCAAGGCACAGATTCTTTAGCTGCGCGTGGATTTGCTGAGCTCCAAAATTAGGATCCTGCATTGGGGTCTCATATAGCCTCATAGTGATCTCGAAGGTCTATGCCTGAGTTGTTATATTTTGCTACGATAGCACACTCCTTAAATGTGGTAGTAGTGAAGCTACAAACCACTCACGATGTTGTCCATCTGTCAGATTCATAATGGCTTCACGAATCATACATTTCAGTCTCTAATCTACTTCCCAAGGTGTCTTTCTTGGTAACATCGTGATCTCTTTGAATCCAATTATCGATTGCGCCTCACTTAGGCCTGCTAAATTCTCTGTTTAGAGATGTTTGGATATGTGTGATTCTCATATTTGGATTATCGTTGGAGTACCTAATATAGCAGGTCAGCTTGTAATCCTACAAGGTTCTAACTAGTGTCGCTTTCTTTATATGGTCATCTATAACTCCTCGCGCTTCCCATACAACCCTTACAACGAACCGGAATTGGTCCCGATCCTCATTTCCCAAACCTTTGAACACAGGAAACTTCACTATGCTTGCCATATTGAATCGCGGTGGTGGTGGTGTTGATACAGGTGAAGATGGAGGTGATGGTGATGAAGCTGCCGGTGGTGTGGGTGGAGGTGTTATTCATGGAATTCTTTGCCTTATTAGATGGATCACACTTCATAGTGATACCTTTGCGAGCTCTCCTTGTCCCCTCGTGGAGGTGAAATCAAGGGGCTATTTTTTGGTCCCTTATTTGCTTCATTCCTGTAAGCCTTTCCACTTCACATAGCCTTGAACATCAAGGTAACTGCATAACCCTCTTTTCACACAAAAGCATTTTAATCCAAGTATTCAATGACTTTATGTACTTACCTCTCGGTCCTTTGAGAAAACGTCGCTCCTCCTCGCTATATCTGACTGAGGTGTCGACCGCAAACTCAGTAACGAATCCTCCTATAATATGATCGAGCCAATGATCAATGGCATGCGTGATCTTATCCTCCGATGCTTCCAACCTTCTCACTAGTTCTGGGGTCCACACAATAGGACCGTCAAGTTTCCACCTTCCTTGGCTATCTTCTAGCTTCACGATCCACTCGTATAGCTCAGTAGGGAAGGACACGAAAAATATTTCATGGATCTCTGTATACAAGTAGCTATCTAGCCACTCTTCTTTTGACAGTCACGAGTTTTTATTCTCCAGCGCCCAAACTTGTGAATTCTTCCATCCAGCCAGCCTTCAATTTCTTTCTTAGTTGGATTCCAATGATACGACATTAGACATCTCTATGCAGATTCTGGTCCCGACAATGGAACTATTTTTTGGGTTATGGGGGCTTGACCCAAGTTTCAACATCAGCCTACGGAGCATGGATTGAAGTCTCACCTGAAGAAGTATGGGGGGATGCTAGAACCAAGTTTCCGCACCTTTGAGATGTCGATGTTGATTTAGTCCAATTATGCCTGCCTTTGTGAAGGTCGCTTCACGCACTGTTCCAACCTTCAGTACCCTTTTGAAGTGTCTCAATTGTCCTTTATGCAAACCTAACTAGGGGCTGAGATGCCTTCGCACTGCTAGGGCAGCGATATGCACTATTTCCCAAACTACGCCAAGTATCTTACTTATCTTATTAACATGTCTTGATTATATTCGCATAAATAGATATTCTAACTTGCATTCACTTAAAAATCACTGTTATATATATTCATGCATCATATAAGTAGTAGAAGTGCAATTCATACCCAATATATCTGATGCATAAAATAGGAAATAAATACGCAGAATTGGTATGAAACTTCTCTTTACTAATACTTCTAACTTTTACAGACTCAAATCGCACTATACACTTAGCTGTAGGAGTCCGTGCACTCAACTGCGAACTATTAGGCCTCTGCACACTCAGCTGCAGAGCCTTCTCCTACTCTACAACCCAAAACTATACTTTTACACTTCAGATTGATCTTGCATACCTCATGTTCTTCTTCATAGATTAGATGCCTTGGCTACTTAGAGCTTCACTCTATTTATACAATCCCATGGTCCGCGGACCATGGGTGGATCTCTACAGCCGACACTACAATAAAAAAATTAAGGGAAGACAACCCTATGACTCTTTAACAAACTATGTGTTCCGTGCACACAAAATGCGGAGTCTTTACATTGGAATTACAAAATTGACCAAAATCTAGGTTCTAAGCCCCAAAAATTCCCTTAGGAGATCCTGCACCAAACACACTTCTCTCTCAAATGCATCCAAAAAGTGATCAACATTAGTTAAACCATCATAGTAAGGAAAATTTCTTACCTATGATGATACACAGCACAACGACTTGGTCATCATATTACAGTGTAGTGTAGATACTTCATGCAATCGATTAT